>JBBUKS010146584.1:0-25044 GCA_038050645.1 Hedychium gardnerianum
CATGTGGTATAAATCACATGCTACGATGTTTTTCTCTTTACTAATAAAGAGTGCATGTTTTTCTCAATTTCAACATCGTACAGATTTTTTTATCTAGGCATTCTCAATGTCTAATCCTAAATTCAACTCATAAATTCAAATATGACCTCTAGCAGGTTCAATAAATGGTGGGTACATTTACTCCAATCGTTATCAATTCACAAATGATCTTATCTTGATAAAACTATCAAGGAGATCCTAACTTATAGGTATGTCTTCATTCACAGTTTCATTAGTTGTCCCATAAGTAATGATTTTACCTCTATTTATACTTAACAAATAGAGATGATTGTCCATGTGAGTGGATCAATCTCAACCTGCCAACATGCTCACCGAGACTTTATCAAAATATAATAAAGACATATACACTGAATAGATTATGATATTTTATATATCTGATTGTCTTTATAAAATGTTACATTCTGTGAAGTCCTAAAAACTTCACATGTTCTTGAAATGACTCTTTAGTTAACGGTTTAGTAAAAGAATTTGCAAGCATAACACGTGTAGGGATGTACTCAAGAATTATCTTTTTCTTGTCAATAATATCTCTTACAAAATTATACTTAATCTCTATGTATTTTTTTTTTGCTATGATATTTGGGATCCTTTAAAAAAAAAGCTATCTGCAGCTTGATTGTCACAATATACTGTAACAGGACTTACATTGTTCTCAGTAATCTTCAGATGCTTCCGGGACCTTCTCAACTAGATAGCTTCTTCCACAACTGCTGCACAAACACATACTTAGCTTCCATTGTTGAGAGTGCTACACAAGCCTGTTTCTTGCTGTTCCATGAGATGACACCACCATTCAACAAGAAGGTATAGTCGGATGTAGGTTTTCTAACATAAATGTCTCCTGCCCATTCTACATTTGTGTAGCACTTCAGATTCATCTTAGATCCTTGAAAACATAGACAATAATCCGTTGTCCCTTTAAGATATCTGAATATCTTCTTCACCGCTTTTCAATATCTCAATCCTGGATTTGACTAAAAATGGCTAACTAAGCCAACAATATAGCTTATATGAGAACGTGTACACAACATAGTGTACATTAAACTACCAATGACACTGACATATATTTTTTTCTTCATCTCGATTATTTCCTCAAGAGTCTTGGGATACATACTTTTGCTCAGAACATTACCTCTCGCTACAGGTATTTGTTCAATGTTGTAATTTGACATATTGAAGTGTTGTAGCATCTTAGTGATATAAGTCTTTTGAGACAAACCCAAAAGTATTTTTGATCAATCTCTTATGATCTTTACTCCTAAAATGTACTCAACTTCTCTCATATATATTATGTCAAATTGTGATGAAAGTTATGATTTGATTTCTGTCACAAACTTTATGTCATTTCCAGCTATTAGTGTATAATCAACATATAATAATAAGATAATCAACTTATTTTTTTTTTTCTTAGGTAAACACAATGATCCTCATTGATCATTTCAAAACTAAAAGATAAAATGACTTCATTAAATCTTATTTTCATTATCTTGACGCTTATTTTAGCTCATATATAGACTTTTTAAGTCTACCTACTTTATTCTCTTAGCCTTCAGCAATGTAACCGTTTGGTTGTGTCATATAGATTTTCTCATCAAGATTACCATTAAGGAAAGTTATTTTTACATCCATCTGATATAATTTCAAGTAAAAATATGTTACAATAGCTAAAATGACATGAATTGACATAAACTTCATAACAGGAAAAAAAAATATCTCTTCAAAATCAATACCCTTCATTTGGGTATATCCTTTTACAACTAGACGAGTTTTGTATCTATTAATCGATCCATCTGCTTTCCTCTTAATTTTGAAAATCCACTTATTCCCAATATCCCTTTGATTTTACTTGGTCTCCACCTCCTTAAGGTGACTAATCCATGGGTCCACTTCTCACTCACAACATCCACTATGAAAACCTCCTTCTCGAAACTTTCCAGAGGTGAAGAAGCCTCGTTCAAGCTCAAGCACGAGAATACAAACAACACCACAACAAAATGACAATGAAAGTAAAAACACTTTACAACTTGAGAACCTTTGCTTTGGATGTTTGCTTGTCGCTTTAGAATGTCTCTTGAAGGTTGAAAATGCAACAGCAATTCACCTCTAACCTCTGAAGAACTGGTGCCTAAAATCTCCTCAAGAACCTTCTTTTATAGCCTTCAAGTCGGGGCTGATTTTCACTTATCATTTGATAGATCTTACCCATCAGTCGATTGATATGTTAAATCTGACCATTGAAACCTACAGAACGAATCTCTCTTAACCTGTTGACAACCATCAGTCGATTGATGAAACTCATCGGTCAACTGATTCTATCAGTTGAACATCAGTGGATTGATGTCCAACATCAGTCGACTGATATCATCAGTCGAATAAAGCACGCGAGTCTCACTCGCTTCTGTGTTCTATAGTTTGACATCAATTGAGCACAACACGTGAGTCTCATTCGCTTCTGTACCCTTTAAATTGGCATTAGTTGATTGATCTGAACTATCAGTCAACTGATCTCCTCATTCAAACAGAGCACGCGAGTTTCACTCGCTTTTTTCTCTACAGTTCAGCATCAGTCGACTAATGAACAACATCAGTCGACTGATATCATCAGTCGAACAGAGCACACAAGTCTCACTCACTTCTGTTCTCCTTCAAATCGATATCAGTCGATTGATGTCCATATCAATCGACTGATGGTCTTTTCTCAGCCTTATGTGTTCTCGCGAAAAACCTCCCAATCGATTAGCTTGGCCTTAATCAATTGGCTAATCGATTATAACCCCTTCTGTTCTCGAGAACAGGCTGTCAATCAATTGAATTGAGCCACCAATCAATTGGACTACTGTTCACTCGAGAAAACCAATATCCAATCGATTGGTTGGAGCCACTAATCGATTGGTAACCCTAAATTCACTCTTTTCAGGTTTGAATTCAGTTCTTGTCTGGTATCGGGTTGACCTCAACTGACCAGGATTTTTTCTGCCCGACATCTAGTCATCCGTGACCTATTGGGACTTCCCGTTGCCTAGCCTCCAGTCAATCTTAACCTGCCCGAGCTTCCTTACCAAGTGTCTAGTCAACCTTTGACTCATTTAGACTTTTTGTCTCGTGCCAAGTGTTCAACTCCCAACTGACCCACCTTGGACTTAATATAGTTCCCAACTAGGTTCGCCTAGTTTTCAACTAGGTCTTCTAATGCATAACCCCGTTAGGACTTTCATTGCCTAGTTCACAACTAGGTCTTTCACTGTCTAATCCCGCTAGGACTTCCACTGCCTAGTTCTCAACTAGGTCTTCTATTATCTAGTTCCCAACTAGGTCTTTCATCGCCTAGCCTCACTAGGACTTTCAGTACCTAGTACCCAACTAGGTCTTCCATCACCTAGTCTCGCTAAGACTTTTCATTTGTCTAACCTCTAGTTAGATCTTCCACTGTCTAGTCTCACTAGGTCTTTTATTTATCAAGTGTTTGGTCATCCCTTGACCTACTTGACTTCTCTCTCACATATTATCAAATATTGAAACTCAAGCTTGAGCCAACCCGAGCTTAGTCAACTTGGTCAACCTTGACCCGAGAATAATTGCAACAATAATCTCTTTATCATTACACATTGTCTTAAACTGATTAGACAAATATTCACCTCCATAGTCAATGTGTAAGGTTTTAACCTTACGATCCAATTGATTTTCAATTTCATTCAAATAACGCTTGAAGCAATCTAATGCTTCATATTTATGAGAAATCAAAACACATGACCAAAACGTGTGAAGTCATCAATAAATGTAATGAAATAAGAACTTCTATGTCTAGCCTTCACATTCATTAGACCACAAATATCTGAATGAATTAATTGCAATGGTGATTCAACTCTAATAGCCTTACCAAATGTTTCCTAGTTGATTTTCTAGCAAGACAATGTTCACATATAGACAAGTTAATCTTAGCACGAGTGCTCAACATGCCCTCTTTAGCTAATATGTTCATTCGTTCTTTTCCTATATGTCCTAATCAGCATACCAAATTTCATTATTAATTTATGAATCACTAGTAAGAGCAATGTTTGAAATATAACGATTAATACCATAATTAATATCTGGTTTTTTATCAAGAACCATGAAATCATTCATTACATAATCATATCTTATTAACACCGAGTTAATTTTAAATTCCACACAACGACTATAAAAGTTAATATAATATCCCAACTTAAGAAGACAAGTAACAAAAATTAAATTTCGCCAAATTTCAGGAGCATAAAGGACATCATGTAGAAACAAGATATATCCATCACGTAATTTGAGTTTGCAAGTACCAACTCCTTTGACTTCAATTCTTACATTGTTTTCCATATATATTCATTTGTTGCCAACTGGTACCCAATGGTACTTTATGTAGGTAGCTTGATCACGAGCTATATGGTTCGTTCCTCCTGAATCTATAATCCACAAAGGATAAGAATCAGCTAATAATACTGAACTAGCAACATAATGCTTATGAAAAAAAGATAAATATGGATCTACCTTTTTTGGCTAGGTACATTCCTGAGCAAAGTGGTTCTTCTTGCCACAGTTATAGCAAATCAACTTGCTTTTAGATTTCTGTCCATGCTTCTTCCCCATAACTTCTTCTTGTTTGGGCCCAGCCCAGCAGCAACAGTAGCTTCTTTTTCCTTTTCCTTTTCCTTTCCTTTTTTGAACCATCTTTTCTTATTCTTGGATCTATATGCTCCAACAGAACCTTCAGCTATATAAGTTTGTCCATAAATCCTTGTGGATTCAAGTCTCTCTGCCTCAAGTTCAACATGACGTGAGACATCAGTAAAAGTCTTGATACTTTCACTATGTGTAAGATTCTATTTTATCGTTTCCCATGAATCAGGAAGGGAACAGATTACTATCTGAACCTATTATTCATCAGTCAACTCATAACCAACAATCTTTAGCTCTCGAATTATTCGTCATTTTCCTCAGATGTTGGGCCAAGAGACATTCGAGCATTTTTTATAGCTCTCAAACTTTATTGTCAGTTGACGAAGCTTGCTTAAACTAACTCTACTTAATTTATCTCTCAGAGCAACCTAGACTATATGAGCTGATGGTAATGTCTCATACTCAAATACCAAGTTATCTACCATTGAACTAATCAATATTTCCTTAGCAGTAGAGTTCTTTTTCTTCCATGCCTTATAGTCATCAAGATCACGTTTATGTTGTGTTGTAGAACCATCAACAGGTTCTTCCATAAATTGATTTACAGCCTCTAGAACTTCTTATTCCTCAAAAACATATTATATCTTGAGATGTCATATTTTATAGTTATCCCCATATAATTTCTCTCTCTTATTGAGTTCAGCTATAATGTTCTTAGTAGTCATAATCTATCATAAATAAACATATTATTTAGTTATTCAGTATAATTCATATGCATGTAATTTATAATTGACTGAATGTAAATTTGAGTTGGTTTACAAAATCAAATGGTAACTTTATTTTCACTCATCATTCGTACGATCCAATCTAACTAATATTAATCAAATATGTTACATACAACCCATCAAATTTAGAACACATGAATAGATCATTTATAATAAACATGTTATTAATTCATAATAAATTTTTCGTCTGTTAACACATAACATAACATTTTCAGGTCTGTTAATACATAACATAATAATTTTCAAGTTTGTTAACACAACATTTTCATAGTTTATTAACACATAACATAACATTTTCATAAAATAGCATTGTTCGTACATAACGATAGTAACAACAGAATTCTAATAAACTAGATAAGCTAACACCACTCCCAATAAGCAAACACTAGTGCAGTAGTCAACACAATCTCTATGTCACTAGGCTCAGCTAGGGCAATCTCAGACTCTATCGAATCCATACTCGGATCCACATGGTGAAGCAACTCTATACACAACTCTGTATATGAGATGTGCCCTTCATATCTCCCCCATACATGGTGTGCAACCTCCTTGGGATGCCCTAGCAATGATCGAATCAAAGCCCAGATTCTATAATTATTCAGGATTGAAAAATCTTCCATCGCGAGTTTCCAAAATAATTGATCGAGTCTTCCAATGTGTCCCCTACTCCTTAAACCGGGTCATACTCTATCTCCTAGATCACCTCCCTCATCTCATTCCGTCGTACATTGCAACGAGCCATCGTATATATCATCCGTGGTATCTGAAATTGAAAATAATAATATCAACACAAAACTGACAAAGTAGTAACGAAACTGGTTAAATCCAATTCACACATATGTATAGAACTAATACACATAATACTTAAGCAATAAGAAAAACAATTTTTTCTTATTTGAGGAGCTCCAGTTGACTGACACACTGGAACGGTCGATTGATTATTTTTATGTCATTCAACCAGTCTACAGTTGATTTGGGAAACCAGAACCTAAGCATTAGCTTGGCTCATTGTCCTTATTAGAACTAATATAATTGGATAGGGATCCCTGTTATTATTTAACCTAAGCTCATTTAAGTCAAACTCAGACTTATTAATCAAGCCAAGGCACATTCGATCAATTCTGGCCCAATATGATTCAATCTGGTCTCACTGAGTCAAACTGGTCTGATTAAACGAACCGATTTGAATTAGACTGATTCTGGTTTAGACCAACCCGGTCTGGTTAAATCAACAAATGGTTTAAACCATACTAGGGTATGATTGGACCAAATTGGTCTAGTTCAAACCAGACCGGTTCTGGTTTTTTTATATTTCCTTTTTTACTTTTTTTTTCTTCTCTGCCGCGATTTCTTTATCACAACCTCTCTGTCGCGATTTCTCTATTGCCGATCGTCGGCCTCTCGACGTGGTCATTGGCACTCATTGGCAATAGACGTTGATCGCCAGCCACCCGACATGGTCATCGGGGCCCATGGCTCGGTCGCCAGTGCGCGATGCAGTCGCTGGCGCGTGAAGCGGTCGTCGGCGTGCGACGCGGTCATCGGCATCCCTATTTCTCGCTCGCTTCTCTGCACCCGGCGATAGTGAAATCACGACATTGTCGCGTTTTCCCAGTGCGACGCGACCTCTACCGCAACGTGGTCACCGTCCCGCGACTTGCTTCAGTTCTCGATGTCGCCCGTCGTTTGGAAATCATGAATTGTGATTTCTAGGCAATGACAGAAATCGTGAATTGTGATTTTTTTTTTTTAGTTCGTAATCTGTTTTGAGGGATTCCTCCTCCGCCGAACCTTGCGCTAATACCATTGTAGGGAGAGAAAAAATTGTACAAAACAAATAAAACATACTACTGAATTGAAGAACTTGCTGTCGGTGAGAAGATCACAATAAACCTCCATGCAAGATCCACGAACCAAATTCCTAAAGTTTGTGGATGTTCTTCTCTAGATGAAGAAATGTTTATCCCCTTTATTACTGCCTTGGATGCATATTAATAGGGAATGAGGGTTGTGGGGAGTTTCGATAACTGCCCACAACCCTACTATCTACACGTCGAACTTGTAGTTCTAAACCATCGAACCGACAGTTTCAAATTGTTGAACCGTCGATTTTGAATCGTGATCAGGTCTACTCTCACCCTCACAAAGTTGATTAATTTAGTAGGTAATCAAACCCATACAAAGTTGATTGTCGGTAATCAAATTAATCAATTTTTTTAAAAAAAAAAATTAAAAATTAATAAAAACTTAAATTGATTTAATAAAAATAAAAAATTTAAATATTTTTATTATTTAATATAAAAAATCTATTTAATATGTTTAATCGGTTTTTTAAAATTTAAAATTGAAACCGAACATATTTAATCGAAATAATCAATTTTTTTAAAATAAATTTTTTATTAAATCAAATCCTCCAAATTAATTCGGTTCGATTAGTTATTTCAATTGTACTAAGTTTTACTCATCCTAAATCCCACTCACACACAATTAAACATGATTTCAGAATTATAAAACTTAATGCTTATTTCTGAAATATTGTTGGTGCAAATATTTTATCTTTGAGAGGGAGAAGCATGATTTAAGGAGAAGAAACATGAAAGAAGGGGGAGAGGTAACTTGCCTTAAGGGGTGACAAATTCAAGTTTGAATTTTGTTTACAATTACATGCTTTGATCATTATATTATTTTTTATGTATTTTATCATTATGTTCGAGAAATTTCAACAAATCAAAATATCAAAAAAAAAAATATATTAAAGACATATTAGGAAATAGTAAATTGGTTTGGGAATAATTTTAATAAATTAACTAGGAAATGGGTTCGAATTAAACTAAAGTTAAAGTAATTGAGAGTTGAGCTATTTTAAACTAAATTATTTTTTGTATAAATTCGAATAGGATTTCATTTAATTTCTTAAATAACAAGTGGGTCTTGTGATTAGAATTAATTAGGTTCAAATTGAGCCTAATTTTGACTCAATTTGGATGCGTTATGGATGAATTAGGTTAACAATTTAGGTTTTGTCTAGTTTAGTTAGGTTCATTTGGTCTAGGGTTTTAGGGATTATTTACTTACAAAGTTAACAATTTAGGTTTGGTTTATTTTACTTATATGATTGGGTTCACTTGGTCTAAGATTTTAGAGAATATTATTTATATATAAGGTTAATCTAGTTCGATCAGTTGATGCTTGGGTTCACTTGTACTTATCCCTCGTACCTATCCTATCCCTCATATAGTAAATTGGAATAATTTATACTAAAAAGTTAACCAATAAGATGTAAACCTGAAACATAGTTAATTTGATATAAAGATTTATTATAAAATAATAATAATTTTAAATGATTAAACAAATATTACAAAAAAAATGAAAACTCGAGTTTAGCTTTATACAGGGAGTATTTGACCGCTCATAGAAAAAAAAATAAATGATTAATTAGATTGAATAATATTAAATTTGAAAATATCAATTTGATGTTATAAAAATAAATTATCGATAATAAATTAAAAAATATTAATGAAAGTCTATTTAAATTATCAATATTTTTAAATTTATTTTTTATTACAGAAAAAAAAATTTAATATATCATAATTAAAATTAAAATTTTAAATTATTTATTAAAAAATATAATTATTATATTATTATCCTGAGAACATTTGATCGGATAGATAAGAAAGGAGTCTCCTGCTATCAGTATTTATTTGCGCAAGTACATTATATAATTATAATTGTATATCACTCGTGAGGATTCAACCCATTCATTAAATGATGTTGTTTTTTATTTTATTTTTTTATGTCAGATATCTAGATTATATGAGCCAATTAATTTTGGAATGTACACTTTAACTCTATATTTTGGAATGTACACTTTAACTCTAGATTTGAATATCACATGCATATATTGTATGAATTTCAAATCATGATTGTTTAGAAGAAACGTCCTCTTTCTTACCATCCTACCATGCCCAAGTCATTATAGAACACATTATAAGTAATTAATAATTAAAAATTATCAATTTATAATATAAGGTAATGATAATAATTATGAGTCTACTGATTTATCGGTAAAGATTTAAAAGTAATTAATAATTAAAAATTTATCAATTTATGATATAAGATTATGATAATAATTATGAGTATTTACTTTAAGATGTGGATTGAAGAAGGAAAGGAATAAGTGTGAAAAAATTCTTAAGAACAAAAAAACAGAAGAGAAAGAAGGAAAAGAAAAGGGAAAGAACGGAAAAAAATCACAAATTTGTAGAACCAATTGGTCACGACCGAGGTCACTTGTAGCTTCGTGGTTGTCCATGGCCTTGTGGCTATAAGTAATAATGCCCGCGGTTTCATGGTCGCTCGCGAGCCCACGAGTGAGACACTATGTCCGCCCACGAGGCCCTATGGCTTGGCTCAAGGACGGAGCCAAGGGGGCCGATGATTGTTAAGAGTATCGTAAACACACATCTTTTCCCATATAAAATTTCTGAATTCGTCCCTAGATTCATCCCGGGCTTTGCTGTCATGAGCGAGAGCTAGGATAGCTTGGTGAGAGATTCAAGCAAAAAGGTAGGCTTGATGACAAAGAGAGAAATTTTGTTTCGGATGATTTGGATGGATGATTAGAAAAAATAAAAAATATTTATGGAGGAATTTATTAATCTACCTACCTATTATTTGATAGTAGGTAAATGGGTCTTGAAGGGTCGTTAAAATGATGATTTTATCTTCTTACCATAGTATAATAGGTAAATGAACAATAGACATATAAATTTGTCCATCTATTATTTTTTAATAAGTAGGAGAAGGAAAAGATATACCATCAATTTTTTCTCTCATTTGCACCACTAAATAAATACAGTGTAAATGTTGGAATAATTGTAAATAAAATAATAGTTAATTATATAGATATATATGTAAAAATAATAAAGAACCCAAATTAAAACTTAAAGTTATAATATAAATTATGGTTCACTTAATTTTCTTAAAAATTAGATTATGCATATTTTTCGATATACTTCATGCTCACATCTTCGATATGTTTTGGCATATAGATTTTTTTAAAAAACTTATATATACTATCAGTGATTTTTTTTTTAAAGGTATATATTTAATTAGTCTCGTTATTTATTTTATATTCTTCTATGACATGATTTAGATCATGCATGCACAAGACGGAAGAAGCAAACTTCATAGCATGCTTAACTTGGACACATTTTTGATCGAGTAAAAAATAAAATTATCATTTTAGCAGTCTTTCTAAAGTAGTCTTACATTCTTTGGATAAAAATAAATCATAGAAAATATTTATTTTAATATAACGATTTTTTGTATAAGAAAAATTAAGTATCTAATGAAATATTTTACTGAAAATAACATTTTTGATATAACTGATATGATCAATTGTTTCTCATATTTGTATCACTTTTTATTACTTTTTATTTCTGATAGTGTCACAGAAAGAAAATGAAGAGTTTAAATTAGAATTTTCATTTTACCCTAAATGACTTAGAAAATAATTTTTTATATTATCGTGATTTAATCTAATTGTCAAATATAAAAAGGATGATTATTAGTAGAATCATAGCCCCAGTGTCAACGTCCATCAAATTTCGATTAATATCGATCGATTCGATTAATAGTCACTAATTAGTGTTAATCAATACAATCGACTATATCATCAATTAACATGGATCAATGATCACCGATCAGCATCATCAACTCCAATCAACAATTATTGGTTAACATATTCCAATTATTGGTTAACATATTCCAGTAAATATGTCTCTATATGAGTGATTATTTTAATAAATTTTAAAGTTAATTCTCAATAAATATGAAATATTTTATTGAATGTCTGATATTCCTCATATAAAAGGTCGTTATGTTAGAATAAATATCTTCATGATTTATCTTTTTTTAGAAAATATGAAACTATCTTGGAAGAATTGCTAGATCACAATTGTACCTTTTACTCCAATAATTATTAATTAACAGTAATCAATGTTGATTAATGATCCCTAGCAAAATGTTGATTAATATTGATCACTATCTATCAATGTTGATCAACAGTCACCTGTGATGGTAATTGATGATTATAACAGTCATTAGTGGTTAATGATGATTGATAGTCATCTAAATTGAGTGAAAGACAAATTAAATTATGTTTTCACGGAGTGTTCAGTTGATTAATAAATGATAAATTTATTATAATGAAATAAAAATTAATTCCTAATAGATACATGCCTTTGAGAAAATAAATTTCTTCTTTCTCCTAATTATTTGACGATCAACTGTTAACTAACTCTATAATCTATCACTTCTTATAATTTAGGAATGAAATATGGGGAAAGTCATCTTCTTTCTTCATTATTATTATTATTTATTAAAAAATTAGAATTCCCCTAATTCAACTTGAATCAAAGCAATAAATATATATATATATATATACTCTTAATAAGTATATGACTAAGAAATAATTTACTTTTTAAAGGAATTAACTAATAATTAGATTCTTATTTTTTCTCATACATTGTTTACTATTTAAATTAATAATCATTCATAATTTATCTTTTCTGTATTAATCTTGAAATAGATTGACGCCTTTTGCCACCAAAAAATAATTTAATTTTAAAAACTTTATCCCTCAATTAGGTGATTCTATCATTATAATATTTAAAAACCTCAAAATCAACCGTATTGATACAGTGAAATCAATTCGGATTGCTAGAGTGAAGAGGTGAATAGCGACTTATAAATTAAAATAACTATTTCTCTTATTAAAGATTTAGCAAGAACACACATTAAAAATATAATAAACACATAAAGAAAGAGGCACGACCATTATTTGATTACAACCCTCGGATTGTTAGTTCAAGAATTATGAAAACTCCACTATCTTCTCTTTCTTCGAAAATGACTCAGATGTGGAGAAGTCTTTTATAGTAATGCAGCACACGCATAAATCGTAAAGACAATAGAGAAAAAAAAAATATTCGAATTGTGTGTTGTATTTTGTTCTACGAGCTTCAATCCTATTTATAGCATTCACCTCAATCTAATCGTTAGACTTGACTATTTGTTGACTTCATTTTGATTGTCACCTTGCGTAGTCTTCCTTTCAACTTCTTATGTCTCAAATGCGTCGTGCGTCCTTCTCGCTTCGCTGGAATACTCTTTCGTAGCTTCTCGTACCTCTAATGCACCGAACCTATCGGCTCCTTTCTCGTGACATTCTTCTCATTCGCTTGTGTCTTCTGCCAAAACATGTCATCTCCAATGCTCCTTAACCATCGAATGCATGTATATTTTCCTAAATCCCTATACACTTAGACATACAGATTCATAATACGATCTAACTTAAATTTATTTGACAACATATCAAAACACGATTAGGGATTCTAACAAATAGAATCATGATTTGAAAATATCATTGTAAATAGAATTAATATCTCATTTTAAATCATTAAAAAAAATAATGGAAGCATAGATCAGTCTACGAAGATGTAAAAGATTGGATAGATAATTTTCCATGTTTAAACTTTTTTTTCTCCAAAGAAAGAAACTTAAAATTATTAGTGAGCACACCAAAGGTTTAGACTGGGAATTTCAGCCTAATTATATGTAGCATTTCATTTATTTTTGGCTTATCCTAAAAAATGAAATAAAACAACTTATGGATGAAGTAGATTTGATCATTTAATTTGACCTCAGTTACTAAGTTTTGCAAATCATGAGTTCATAGCGTCTGCCTTAGAGTAGGAAGGAACACATCTAATGAATAAAACTGAACAAAATAAAATAGCCTAGTGCATGAATGCAATCTTACCCTATTACAAGAGATTATTTTCGTAACTCAAATCCGTAACTGCCAGATGTGACGAATGCAATCGTACCCTACATTACGAGAGATTATTTTCACGACTCAAATCCATAACTATCGAATCACATGATATCAACTTTATTATTGCGTCAAGACATCCCTTCAATCAAAGAAGAAAACAATAGAAACTAATTTGTTTATGAAAAAACACCCCTACTTTTCCTGCTATATTACTTCCATTTCTTACTGTAGTGAGTAGAGGACAGGTAACGGGTTTGAACTGCTGTGGCTGCGGCTGCGGCTGCAAGTCTTTACAGTTCAGTTTTTTTTTTTTGTTGATGTTATGAATGTCTTTTACTAGAACACAGGAGCCATGAGAACTGCAGTTGTCTCCTTTATCATTCATGGCAATAGAAAGCAGGGTTTTTCTGGAGCATTTGTGTTGTCGCAGATGCCTCAAACACTATTGCAGAACTTGTGATAATGAGATTGTTGTCACAAGAATTATATTATTGTTGAAGGCTCTGTTTGCACTTGCACTTGCACTTGCACTTGCACATGCTTTGAGTTGCTTGAGCACCTCAAGAAGCCATCATAACACTATCACAAATACATTTAAATTGTCACATTTAACTGTAATAAATAAATGGATACAGTGGCAGTTGATGTTTTTCTATCTGTTCTTAATGAGGAATCTGTCATAGTTGTCAAGCAGCTATCCGTGCCAGAAGACTCGAGCACTCGAAGCTTACTGACAAAAAGCTACAGGCCAAAAGACATTTAATTATTAAGGTGGTTTCTGAAGAATGCTAATGAAGTCTTCCTGCCCGGTCACAAGGGAGCTTACTGAATGGTCCTACCAACAATTTGTCTACTTCAGAGATTCTTGAAGAACAGCTAAAAAGAGCAATTGCTAAGGCAAAATCACATATGTATCAGTTTTTGTGCTTTCTGCAAATTCTACAAGTAAATGATAAAACTACAGTAGGTAAAGCTATTCTATGAAATTAATTTATTAGATAACTAGGTTCCCACACACCATTCAAAAAGAAGGAAGAAACAAAAGAACATCTCACACCTTTCTAGTGGATCATGACAGGTGAGCCATACTCCACTTAAAATGACAAAATAGTTGTTCAGCAGCTATTTGTCATTTTCCAATCTTAAGCATCAAGTGCTCATTTCTCAAAGCAACATTGAAGTTAAAAAGTGTTACATGATTAGGTGATAAGGTGGCATTTGTGGATCCAAAAGTTTCTGGCCCATGGCACACTCTGATCATTTAATTTATGGTCCCCAATCATTCAAAGAGTTTAAGAGTTCTTTTTCTATGCCCACTTGTCTCTGCTAGTATTTATGACAGTTTATATTTATTCATCTATAGTCTGTGAGCTCAAGATCAACATCTGCTCTTGCTTCAGTTCCATGCTTTATGACAACATTCTGCTAAGTTTGATTTATCAAGTAGTTTCCAAACGAATTTATCACTAATTTAATATGATTTTAGAAGGAAAAAAAAATTGAGGATATAAGTGTATTTTCCATAAAAAGAATTGAAAATATTAAATGAGTCATTTTGGCCTTGGCCTGTGCTCAATCCAACCCTATGTTGCGCTTGACATTTTGCGTTTGAGTCATGGGCAAGGCCTTCGAGTTGAGTAACATCTCTGCCTAACACGGCCCATAGACATGACTATATTAGGCTTCACCCGACTCGATTCTAATAGAGCTACATCGAGCATAACCAGATCCTAATCAATCTAGGTTGAGCATCCTAATCAGGTGAAGCCAAGCATAACTGGATCTTAATCTGGCTAGGCTAAAAACAACTCAAATAAATTTGGATCCTCAAATCTATATCTCAAGATACAAGCATGTACAATGTCTGCTGACGACAAAATGTGACTCCCTGTAAGAATTTCTCAAAATTTTAAGCACTGAAAACAGTAAGAATTTCTGAATGAATAGTGAACAAATCAATTTTTTCTTCTTTGGACATGTTCATCCAAATGAAGTGTATGATGCAGGGTTAATAACAAGAAAAATAATCACCATCCTATTCCAATTTTGGCCTTGTTATAGGATAAATAGCAAGGGAAAACAATCACCATTACCTGAATTTTGATCTCATTTCATGATGGATCCCCCTTCCTATTTATATCTTTCTACGAGTATATCTACTATCACTACCTTTATACCTTTCTATAAGTATTACCACAACCATTTATATCTTCTAATCAGTACTACCAATGGGTCTTACACCTGAGATTATTCTTTTGTGGGTTCCTTCTAGCAATGGATCTTCTTTATCCGTTCTACAAGTCCTTTTTGTAGAAAGAGTTATACATCCAAACATGCTTACAAGATCAGGAGGCAAGAGAAAGTGTGATGGTCCATGAAAGAGAATTAAATAGTATTACATGTAGGCTATAACGTTGGCCGATAAGAAACAACATAAACAACTTACAATGGAATTTGGTTCAGCAGGGTGTAACTCTTGTTTTTTGCTTTAAACCTTGCCGACATGGTTCCATGTATTTGTCATGGACCCATCACCAAATTGTCTGGAGTAGTGTAATACATATTTGATGGATTTATAGGATTTGCCTTAAATGTAAATCTGTTGTTAGTATTTTCTCCAGACTCATAGATTCTAGGTGGCGAAGTGTCATGATACAAACAGGTAGCTTGCGTTGCCCCCACCCTTCTGTTCTATTTCTAAAAACTAATGTTCTCCATTTGTGATGTTACCTAAACATGGAATGATCCCAACACCGAGATCAAGGCTGATCACAGGGGTTCTGGTACTGCAGTTCCTAGGCAGAGTACTCATAGAACTGTCATCATTTGTATCTGATGGCTTTGATGCATTGTGGCTACTTAGCCTGGCAGCAGGTACATCATGATTGTGTTTTCCTTCATATGTTGTAATTACAGCTTTTGGATCATGTGATGCCCTCTCGACATGTTTCCTGACAGGGCAACCAACATTTGTGCACTTGTAGTAACTCCTGCAAGATAAGGGAATAAGGTCAAAAATAGAAAGTAGATAGTGAAGAACTTAGAACTGAAACGACGATTTCTAGTAACTTCAAAGATCTAGGTTTCATAGTCCAACAATTTGTAAGAAGAAAGCAACTGTATAACAGTTAAAATTTTCAAGTAATAGTATGATACAAAATCAATCAATTAAAAATATCGGCGTCATGATAACCAATAAAGTTATAAAATAGTAAAAAAAATATATACTACTGTCTTCAAAATCAGATATTGATTTCTTTGGACGAGTAGTGAAAACATAATAGAATCCAAGCCACTGACTTACGAAGATATGTTGTAACTTAATGGACATTGATTATAATTACAGATACCAAGTTAGCACAAAGGTCCCTCATGCCAATGATACTGAAACCTCCTATTCTGCTAGATGCACACAATCGTTGGAATGACATTACAGACTACATGGAAGGATAACAGCAACAAAGAAAACATGTTGCAACAAGATTCATGTTGTGTGACACAAGATTGCCAGCACTTTTCTAGACAACAGATTCATTCCATTCTGAATTTCATATAAGTATGTCCACTGGCACAAGATAGAAATCAACTTGGGCAGGAGTTATATGGACAGCATGACTAAGCATGTTGTATAACTTTTTAACACACATGCCAGAACTATGACTCAGCAAGGGAGTGCACAGATATATGAAACCTCAGATGATACAAAGTAAATGATAAACAGATAAGCAGTGAAGTGCAAAGGAGAAAAGAGTGAGCTAGAGTAATTTTTCAGATAGTTTTCATTTGTTAACTTCAAAATTAATCAATTTTAACAAATTCTTTGAAGAAAAATATGTTAGTTTCACTAACAATAACAAAGCTTCATCTAACTCGACTATCTGTTGATATTTGGCAGAATTGCATGTATAGCAGTTTAACAACTTCGACTATGTTTCTAGCAGGGAAGAAAAGTGGAAGGGAGAGAGAAAGCAATAAATGGGGAGAGGATCACAAAATTCCTCATTTGTGTTTCCTTGATAGAAATGGGACGGATTCTTTACTTTATAAAATTGAATTAAACATTAAAAAAAATGATTTTGAATTTTTCTTGTTAGTCAAACAGCCGCATTTTGCTCAAATCAGACTTGTTCCCCAACTTCAGCAGAAGCAATGTTGGTCATAACTGAGGAAATATTTCCCAAGTGATTTATTTCTAACCCTGTGTTTCTTCCCAAGAAAATGAAGGGAAAAGTGTGCCCTATCCACACTTTCCTTACCCATATTTCTTTCCCTTCTTCCTTCCCTCATGAAAGACAGCCTCCACTCATATTTGGAAGATGATAAACTAAAGATTGATCATCTAGCCTCAAATCATTTTTTCAAAGAAACTAGCTGCTAATTTATACTAATCAAATTTACTAGATAAGTAACATCATTTTCAACTCATCAGTTAGTGATGATATATACCACTAAATCTATTTTCTGTGGCAAATCAATTATTCTTCTGCTGGCAGCTAGTGTGTCAAGCAAATAAATTCATCTACTTTACATAAGAGCTTAACAAAGATAAATATCTGAAAACAGATTAGTTCAGTTAAGCATGGAAATTAGAATGTAAGAAGTTCCACATTTCCAATGCACTTATAACAAAAAATATTTACACCTAAAGTTTTCTAAAAATAATTATTGCCTTTCCAAAGAGTAAACCAATGCCGATTATAGTCAATATGAATGAACTCAGTCAATAGGAATAAATAAAAGAAAATTTCTGATCAACAATCCATATGAACTTTTTTGCCTAGGAATGAGTAAAGATATAGATTGAAGGACTAAGAACATCAGTGAGGAGAAAAAGGCATTTGTTCCTCTAAAGGTCCATGAAACAGAAGGAAGACACATCAAGTCCTGTGATTTGGCTTAATTTTGAGCTTTTTTACCAGTAATTTTGCATCTTAGATATGGTTAAGATTTTTCATAAATGTAAATGATCAGTATGTACAGAACTTTCCTTCTCAGAAATTGCAAAATAATAAAACTCAAATAAATTCATTTTATCTATTAAATATGCAACATGTAATGATATATAAACAGCCATCATTCACAGATCACGAATTTAATCTCCATCAGGAAGGGAAAAAAGTTAGGACACATACGCTGCATCCTAAGAATCTCACAGCTGTAATACATTGTGATAGATTAACCATATCATTCTGGTATATAGCATACCAGCATACCAATTTATTGACCATACCACTGATATATAAACACAGATTTGGTATATCCTAGGCATGGATGCAGATAAACCATACTGTAATAAGTCCACAAAAGTAATAGAGTAATACTAGCTAATACCTAAACCTTGACCATAACCATGGTATTCTATCAATAGCTACCTGTAAATAAAGACAAAAAGAATAACATAAAACAGCCAAGCATTCCAAGGAATAATAATACTATGATACACTACTTTTTCTTAAAATGATCTTGGAAATCATTCCCAAATTTTCATTTGAACATGAAAAAAAAAATCCTATGTCACAAGGCAAATAAAACAAAAATAAACTAGAAGTGACAACAGATCAAAAGGAGCATAGTTTACCATAGAAATATAAAACTACCTTGGATTAGGGTTTCCCTTAACTACTTTCTGACCATATTTCCGCCAACGGTATCCATCATCTAAGATATCAACTTCACTAACGGTTTGTACTACGACACGTGGCTCACGGTTCATTTTGCCAATCGAAGCAGAATCAACATTAGCAATTTCCATTTTCCTGCTTATAGACATTGCAACATCAAGCTATTGGTTCATATAATTGCAACATACAATTAACTTTGGGCTTCATCAATTAAAGAGGGCACCTGCGCTTGAACTCAGGATCACCATCTCCAACTATCTCGTCACAATTATTAGATTGCCCACCACCAATTTTGACATCGTTTTCACTGATTGATGCTGGAGACATCTCACTAGCACCATTAGGATCCACCCGTTGAGATATCTGGCAAAGCACATTTTCTGACTTATCTGAAAATGTCAGGCTCCAGATGAAATAATATTTAAAAATTTTGAAAACGCACAGCATTATTCACTTACAAAATTCTCTTACCTTCATTGGTCCCTAAAGAATAAAAAATAGGAGAATTTTCTTCTTCTTGGTTGGACATCGAACCAATTGCTGAACGACGGTTAATCTGAGGTTTAGGATGATCATGTTGACCTCTATATATAATTTCAGTAATTTTCCCATCATGAGAACGTTCTATCTGCTTCTTCATTTGGCAATTTGGATGTGTGCATTTGTAGTAGCTCCGAGGATATTCACTACCTTTAACATGTTTCTGACCATACTTTCGCCAGTTATAACCATCTTCTGCAGATTTTTCAATTATAGGTTCATTCATATCAGACTGTAATATATCTGCACTTTGATCTGACCATTTTGCCTGTTGTGTCTCAGTAAAATCTGTTTTAACTGGTGGACAAGCTGCTGATAGGGATGCTTCAACAGCAGAAGTTGAAGCACCAACTAGTTGAGCTGATTCATTTTTGGAGGGAAATTCAGACTGACCTAGAGATTGACTTGAAATCTGCAAAGATGGCAATACCCTTTCAGGATTAGCTACTGAACTTGATATTAAATGGCATAGAAAATAATTTGCAAAGTAACTGATGAGCATATTAAATCTAAATTCATAAAATTTAAACAGACAAAAGAGCAAGCACAGGGAAATTCTGGCATATTAGGATGCAGCACATTCAGGAAATTATAACTTACAACTCAGGTGCAAGGCTTCCCACATATAAGTTCCTCACAATTAAACAAAGCTAGGCATGTGATGTCCATTTTTATTGCTTAAATAGTCTCCATAGTTACAATTGGGATAGCATTACAGTAAAAGATATACGCTCTAATCAACTTTAAACTTATTTAGAATTTTTTTAACAAAAATTAAGCAGGAGACTTACAAGCAGCTGCAAGTGACAAATAGCTTTTGTATTGAAGTCATCATAATTATCAAGCCTATTTGTCCCAACTTTAGCATTGAAAGTTTTTTTTTAATAATTAAATTCATTTCCATATTATATATGCACACACACGATTAGAGTTTGTATTGAAATTTCGCATACATCACAATCATGCTTTCTCTCATACAACAGCAACAACCATATATCCCAACTGTCTGGCTTGAATCCTGGCCTCTATAATCAGAGTTCTATGAAAGACTACACTAATAATGCCTAGGTCAATTAGATAAGTTTCAATTATGTTTAGAATTTCCTTTAATCTTCCTTTACTAATCATAACTTTAATTAATTCAACTAGTTTAGAAGTGGAATCTATATGTTGATTGCCCAACAAGTTGACCCGAAAACATGATTGGATGTACCACAGTTTTGTCAAATATTTTATTTTAGACAAAGCACGCATAACAATCCAGAGAACACTCTCCACTGAGCCACTTGAATTTTTATCCCTTGAACAATAACTTCATCAATCTTCATAGCTAGATAATAGAGCTAAGTTACCTTTAGAGATTTTCTTTCCAACCAACTCAACTAACCCTTAGTCTTTTCATTTTTTTTGTTATTTTTCAAATTACTTATCATTTAAGAATTTTTCATTTTTCTTAGTTTGAAACCTTTAGTTGTAAAGCTTGTCTTTTCAAATATTCTATGAATTTATCACTCAGTCAATGCCAATATCAAACTAGATAGGCGTTAAACTATTTCAAAATAAATTTGTTTTCTTATCTATATGCAATGAATCTACTAGCTGCACTAATAACTTAAACAACAAATTGTTTGTAAGAGTAAATTAGTTATTGCAAGAAATAAGATTACTTACCTAAATATAGAGAAATATTCCAATACAATTTAGCATAAAATTAACTAAAGTTATAAGTTGCATAATTTTTTTAGTTCTTAAGAACTAAGATCACTAGCCTAGATAAGAGCTAATTAACTCTGATAGGTAACTTTTTAATTAACTTAAAGTAAAGGGAAATTATTCACCAATGCCTAGTAATCTTACAAATAACTAATGTTTAACTATTACAAATTTATTTACCAATTTGCAAAGATTTAATGTTTTAACTTCTCCAATTCTGTTTATTGAGAAGATTTAATGTTTCTATTCCAAATCTAAAAGGCAAAATTATACTTTATTGATCTTGAAACATAGTACCTTAAATAAATAAAGCATAAAAAAGTTACATATACAGCTCTACAAATTTTCTACCTTACATAAAAACAAATGGAAATTACCAAAGGTCTCAATGAAGATAAGCTGATATTATAAGATGCTTTGATATGGGGTTTAAACTCAAAAGCTCTGGAATTCCCTTCATCACTTGAACTGAGGTTTGAAATATCTATTGGAGACATTGATGTGCCTAAATGAGCATTTTTACCCAATATAGAGGGCATATTGAGGGTTCCTGTAGTTGGAGAAGGCTCAGCCTGCAGAAAGGGAATTACCAAGGTAAACAAACCATTATCTCCCTATTCATATGATTGAAACATACATGTCTTACACTACTAAGAAATATAAAAGGCTCGAGCTTTATTTATCTATGAAACCTTTATTAACTGTGGTATCAACAGATAGAACTTCAAAACTTTTTATTCCAGGAACCACATAAAGCAAAGTAAGATTTTTGAGTAAGGAGGCACTGTGTACAAACAGCAACAAAAATATTTTTATATTTTTGATTTAAGAATAACCAACAAACTGATGAAACCCAAGCAAGTAGATGGAATCCAAGTTATAAGTGATCGAACTACTATCCTACATTCACAGAACTCAGTCTAATAGCATGTCATATATGATATCCAAACAGTATTTGATTTTAGAAGGAAAAAAAAAGTAGAAAAGTTGCTGCAAAAATTATATCAGACTAAAAATCTATAAGATCAGGATTGTAATAACCACAAAACTATTTTTTATGTTAGTATGGACAAACTTCTATCAAGAAAAAAATGGCAAATTGTAGGAAACACAACACCCAATGGAAGCAACACAACACAAACAGTTTAGACCCTCTCACTTGATTTGGAAACTTCTTTGGCGCTTAAGAAAAATGACAAACGTTAAAGGCTTAAGTGCATACCAGTTTTGCTTGTTTCTTTGTCCAAATTCTTACTAGTTTTCAAATGCCTTCTTCCTTTTTGAATCCATCACAATAAAGCAGCCTAAAGACTACTTTAGATGTAACATGATTTCTAACTGACAGGCACAACAGCCCAAATGACTGCTTTCCAATTGATTCCTCAATTAGAAATTTTCAAGAGTTACAGATACATTCTAGCTTTTCAACTCTGTATCATAATCATCCGCTGTTTAAGAAAAATCTCATACAAGTATGAAGAAACAAGGAATCACGAAATATTGGTTCTAAAGCTACTAGTTTATGAGAAAGGCGTTATGTGGAGGCATTTAATAGAAGGAGAGGTTCCCAATCAAACACTGGGATATTTGAATTATATAAAGGAATAAAGGTCACGAAACAGAAGGGAATGAGGCAAGAATAAGAATCAGTTTTAAATTTATAGATAATGGGATTCCACCAAACATTGCTTTCAACATAAATTCTTTCAAAAAGTAAAGAAAGAAGAAACCTCACGAGGCACTAAAGACAATAACATCTAGATCACATTAATCAGTTCAAACTAGTTAAAAGCTATTGAAAGGCAGAATATCATACCTAGCCACTTTTACTAAACTAAAAGGCACAAAAAAAAAACATTTAACTCTTGTAGACATTCATGAGTGGAGAATTTTTCTATGATTGAGGTGAGTTTTTCTGTCATGCACTGACGTAGTGGTATGCTTAATCGGTAACTAATCAAATCCCATGGAAAGACATAGACATTCTCCTTCTTTCCGAACACAAAATTTAAAAACAGAAAGATTTGAACCCCAGACATCAAGACTATCAGAAAGGACGCGAAATCGAAACATGAAATGGAAAAGAAAAAAAAAAGTAGAAGGGAAAGTAAAATAAAAGGAAAGTGAAGCGATCTCGCACCATCCTGTTAGTGATGAGAACAGGGGATTCAAGCAGTGAGGAGGGACTAAATCCGGGAGGAATTGTAAGGCAAGGGGAACGCACGATCGGAAGCTGAGCCGGAGACATCGACTTGTACCTCGCCCCGTTCAATCCAGCAAGATAGGACGGCCCAGGATCCGGCTTCTCCACAACCCCAGTCCTCTCCTCGCGCGTCCCGCCATCGTTTCCGGCACCGGAGCACTCGGATCGAAGCTCGGGAACCGGCTGACAACCCTCGGCCGTTCGGCAGCTGAGATCTCCGGAAACGAGCTCGGTATTCGCCTCCATTTCAGGATCCGACAGGTCCGCCGGAGACACTGTGCGAGTGGAGAGAAGCACAGAGAAGAAACCCGAAGCCACCGGGGACAGCTAGGGGATTTAGCCGTCCTACTAAGGGTAATTTTGGTATTTGTTGCTTGTTAACATATAAAAGAAGTACAGCAGGCAGAAGCAGTGTTGACTTGTAAGGAAAATAGTGTTTTTATTGACTAAAATACCACCGTCTATTTATTTTAATTACGATACGATCCCTCTTCACGCGAATGGGCACCCGATCCTGAATCTTGAAAAAGTACGTTCATGTCCTTGGTTGGGTCCACACGGAAGAGAGCATGGGTTGCACGTGATATGCTAATTATTACGGAGACATGATTGATAATGAGAATAAAATAATTTTAAAAATAGATTGATAAATAGGTGGGGCTCACATAATTGTATTGTCATCATCGTTGAGATTTTAGTGGGAGAAAAATAAATTATATAATATAATATAATATATTTGTTTTTTTATATTAAATTAATTATTTGTCAGGTGGATGATTTTAAAGGTTTGATTAATGTAATCAAATAGTAATTGAGTCTCAAAAGAATTTTGCCATTTTAGCAAATTTCGAGATTTCTCGTATATTAAAATCACGCAAAAGCATTCCCATTATATCACTCTTTCTTCTAGAGTTCTCGAAAATTTCTTCTGGATCGTAAATCTATTCCTAAAAATTTCTATATTTATATTTTTCATATTTGAATTAAAAAAATATAAATTCAAAAAATATAAGTTTATTAATTAATTTTGTCCGAAATTAATTGATGAATATAAAAAAATTTAAATTATTTTAAATCAAAATCAATATTTTTTTTAAAAAAAAATAATATATATATCACCTCATATCTAAATTTAATAACATAAATTAAAAATAATAAATTTTTAAATTTATAAATGTTTAATAATATTTATTACAAGCTCATTATAAAATATAAAATAATGATATTTACTAATCAATACTATTAATTTTTAAATAGTATAAGTCTCTTTATTGTCTTAATATTTTTATATTCGAATTTGATTATATAAATTGAGAATAATAAATTTTTAAAAAATAAATTTTTTTTAGAGCAGTGGAAGGTGGAGGGGGTATAATGGAAATGTGTTATGTTATTTTAATATTATAAAAGTTAACCACGTGAAATGAGAAATTCCAAAAAAACTTGCATTCACTAAAATGCCAAAAAGAATTAGGTTACTAATATCAACTGCATAGAATTCATACAAAATCTTAAAGTAAGATGGGAAAGAAATATGATTAAGATCGGAATGATTGAAATCCACACTCATCATTTAGCTTTCAATTATGCAATTAGAACTTGTGAATTTGTGATCCTATCCATATTTCTTTTACAATG
>JBBUKS010146900.1:0-25042 GCA_038050645.1 Hedychium gardnerianum
CGCCGTTGCCGGGGATCGAACCCGGGTCACCCGCGTGACAGGCGGGAATACTCACCACTATACTACAACGACTTTGGTGAAAGAAGAAGAGACAAGAATTTTATTAATTTATTATAATAATGATTATAAATATAATTTTGTATTTTTAATTACTTTTAATACGTTATAAATAAAATGAAGTTACAAAATTAATAAGATATTAAAAAAAATCTACACGAATAATATTATAAATATGCATGTATATTTCATTTTTATTGATGTAAATAAAAAACCAAAGAATCAAGATTATATCATAATTGGAATAAGTTTTTAAAAAATATTATTTATGAATTATAAAACAATTATTCATAATCGATGTAATATTAAATAAATAAAATCCACTCTGAATACAAACTTATTTATGACTATTTTAATCATTTAAATTCTACTAATTATGGTCGAGTTAAGAAATAAAAAATAATTATCAGGATTAACGCTTGAATACATTTAAACACGAATATTTTATACATTCAAATTTATTTACTAGTCAGGACCTTGAATTAATAAAGGAATTGATTAATGTGGCACATATTATAATAGTAAGTCATTAAGTTGATCATGATGTTTTTTATATTACGTTAAATATAAGTAAAACAAATGTTTTATTAATAATAAGAGCTTTAAGATTAAACCTTTTCAATAAATACAATAAATAAAAAATCGGCTACTTTCTCAAAACAATCGAAACTTAAAATACAATTTAGATTCTAATTTAAACAGGTCGAATTTAAAAATTCAATTCAATTTAATTTTTAAAAAATTGAT
Source organism: Hedychium gardnerianum (assembly GCA_038050645.1). Lineage (NCBI taxonomy): Eukaryota > Viridiplantae > Streptophyta > Magnoliopsida > Zingiberales > Zingiberaceae > Hedychium > Hedychium gardnerianum. The sequence continues at coordinate 805 of JBBUKS010146900.1, forward strand.
TAATTTAGTTTCGATTTGATTTTAAAATTTTTTATTTGATTAAATTAAATAAATCAAAATTTTCATTAAATCAAATTATTAGATCTAAATTTTTAGATCGAAATAAAATTTTTATTAAATAGAATCGTTTTTTTTATCTTAACTAAAAAAATTTGATTAATTAAATTAAACCTATATATTTTAGGTTCAGTTCAAATCGATTTTATTAAAAAATTTGATCGATTCAATTTGTTAAAAAAAATCGATTTGATTCCATTAATTTAATTCGATTCGATTTGTAAATTTGAAACTTGGTATTTCAATTTTTTTAAAATCAAATTATTAGATCTAAATTTTTCATTAAATCAAATTATTAGATCTAAATGTTTAGATCGAAATAAATTTTTTATTAAATAAAATCGATTTTTTTTATCTTAACTAAAATTTTTTGATTAATTAAATCAAATCTATATTTTTTAGGTTCAGTTCAATTCGATTTTATTAAAAAATTTGATTGATTAAATTTGTTAAAAAAAATTGATTTGATTCCATTAATTTAATTCGATTCGATTTGTAAATTTGAAACTTGGTATTTCTATTTTTTTTTTAAAAAAACAGCTTTTTTTCAAAGCCAAAAATTGAAAATTTGAAGCTTTATTATTTACATGAGCGTCTCTACACCAAAAAAATTTGAAGCTTTTTTTCATGCAATATGTACGAGCGTCTCTACACCAATTTGGAAAGGTCATGCAAGATTACTAGGAATCACTTTTGGTCATGCAATATGTACGATCTGGAAAGGTCATGCAATATGTATGAGCTGGAAGTAGTACTTTTTCTGTAGCACCGTAGAAAGTAAAATCAATATGTTTTAACATAGACATCCTTCTCATGTGAAGAAACTTGAGACATGGAAGTGAACCAAGATCAGGGAGCTCCTCTAAAACTGGCAAGTCCATCAGCTCTAGCACTTCTAGCACAGGGAACAGTCCATCATAGTCTAAGGCAGTATCTTCTCATATATTGTACTGTAAAAATGCCTCAAAATGTCCACGTCTAGGATAACTTGTAAAGCAGTATTGTCAATTGATACATTAAGCTCCTTAGTGTTTGTCTTGCCTACGAAATATGGTAATTTTGCAGCTTTGGTTGTCCTTTTCAGATCAGTGCTCTTTCCTTGTATTCTTAAGGTTTTTGAAACAGCTTATATGGATGATGCTTATATAATAACTTAGAAAGTTGAACCTATTCTGGGAAAGTAGATCCATACATGATTTGGTTAATGAAGCAACCCATCTCTAAAGGTATGCAGTCTTATATTGTGATTTATACTGCCAAGTGATGTAACTTGTGCAGTTATTGCTCAATGATAGGAGCTAGACTGTTAGACATGGATTTTGTTAACCTCTGTAAGTTTCTCAGATTCATTTGATGCGCAGGGAAGAAACAAAAATAACGTCGTCTCTGGTTCGAGTAGGGGAATGTCTAGCTACTTTTTGTCCTTTGCTATTGAGAACATTACAAAACATGTCTCGGGTTCAAGAAGGCCCAATGCCTTTTGTCCTGTGCAGTTAAATGTTTTCATGGGACAGAGGCATGTGAGAAGGTTGTCTTTGGACCTAATGAATGGATGACATCAATTTTTTTCAGAGTAATTCAGGTATCCAGCTATAAAAGACATCATTCACCTGCACCAAAAGTGATTCTCCCCTTTGATTTAGTTCCCAAATCATTCTATAGTCAGATAAAAACCTAGATTGGAATTTTAATAGTTAAAATTTTATTAATTTGAGATGAAAACCTTATAAAAAATAGTTAGTAATTTGAAAATGAACCATTTTAATGGGATTATAAGTGAAAATATTAAAACTAAATTCCTCCTAGTAATATTGTTATATAAACTATAAAGAATTGTTAGTAGCCCCGAGTATAGCTGAGTTTATCATCATGTGATATGTTTGTAGAATTGAACAAATATCGATTCTCGACGAAGTCAATACCTTCTCACATGATGATTTACTTCAGTTTTTTAATTTATGCCTTTCTAATAATATGAAACAGTCGCGGATGGTCGTAAGAATAACTGATTTCACTTTTTGTTAAAATAAAAAAGAGTTATTAGTAATATCATTTTGTTGATTTTTTTATATCATAATGTTTGTTAAGTTCGATAATTTCATATGAATTTTATTATTCGAGTGAATCTAATAATATTATTAATTCTATAAGATTTAAAATTAATTAAACTGCCTAAAAACTATTAGCGAAACGGCTTCTTTGTTGGCCTTCAAATACATCATTATTATTTGTTCAGATCCCATCAAGAAATCCACGCGCTCTATCTCTGCTAATCCTATTTCAGATCGAGTTGGATCATAATTGGGCCCTATGATTAATCGTAGCCCATGCTTCCATCAGCCCGTATTTCCCTACGTGAGGTAAGTCGAATCGCACTTAAACCGGGATTCCTTGGAGTCGGTTCGGTCCGGGCCGGGCCGGGAAGTTCTCGGGTTGGCTTCTGTTCCAGCTCCGCACGTTTTACTGGTCATGAAACTGGAATATTTGCAGTGGAACGGGGACGCCACTCGAGATATGGAGATCTGGGTTTCTTATTTCTTCTAAGAAACGAATTCCCAATTCATCGCAGATGGAAGAGAAGAGGTAATCTCCTCCCTTACCCCGCCTCATTCCAGTTCTACCCATTCCTAGGGTTTGAAATTGGCTAACTCGGTGAGAATCCCTCGTTCTCTGGATCTGATTTTTCCCCCTCGTCTTCCTGCTCAGGAAGTTATTTCTTCGATGCAATGCTGTAGATCTTGAAGATGATCGCGTAATTCTACGTCCGCACGTTAGGCGCTGACGTTAATTCATACATTCCGATAATGAAATATTGATTGCGCATTGGCCTGCAGCCGTCCTCCTTTTTGCTGGCCGGTTTGGATTCAGATTCGTCTTTTTCGGTGATTGATTAAGGAGTTGAGATGCGATGGACAAGTCCAGTGCTTTGGAGTACATCAACCAGATGTTTCCGAACGGTTCGGCGCATTTGTTATGTCTATTTAAAGCATAAGATTGTTTCCCCTTCTGACTGATAATGGTTTTTTGTCTCTTAATATCCCTATCCCTATGTTTAGATTTGCTTCCTAGTTAAATCTTCATTCTGATGAGCAACTAAATTTGTGAGTTCCTCAATCATAATCATGGGTTCGGGACAAACCAGATGCCTAAATATCACAAGTTAAATTATTGAATTGGATCTGATAGATGGTCAAGCTCACCACTTCACTGTAGCCAGATGCATTTCCTTGGCCGATACACATGCATGTTTTATTAGATATAGATAGGTTTCACTGAATCAGAAGCTAAAGAGCGCTAAAATAAGTAAAATAAGTGCTATAAATATAAAACTGATATTGTGAACTTTCTTGTAATATTCAGAAGCATCACTATCTGGTGTGGAGCCACTTATGCAGAAAATACAAAGTGAGATACGCCGTGTGGATGCAAGTATATTAGCTGCAGTTCGACAACAGGTCTTCCAGCTCTTTTAGTTTCCTTAGACTGTGTTTTTCTCTCTCTTTTATTTTGCTGTCTATTTCTCTATTTTTCTTCTCGAGTAATGAGCTTCTCTGATTCACACCTTTGCAAAGTGTGTTGTCTGGTATCTTCACAGATTGTCTCAGGGTTTTAATAATGATTGTTGTATTTTTGGATGCTAGAGTAACTCCGGCACAAAAGCAAAGGAAGATCTTGCTTCTGCAACACATGCTGTTCAGGTCCATTTCTTTTTCCCCTGTGCTTCTCCTTTGTGTTACTAATATTCATAACTCAGAGAGAAATTGGTGAGGTATTTCTGTTTGATTATGCATACTTCTATGAGATCCTCAACAACTGAAATGAAGGATCATTTGGGAATTGAATATAGTTCTTATCGTGAACATATTATCTAGTTGTTAATTGTATATTTCATTTTATGTCCAGGAACTTATGCACAAAATACGTGAAATAAAAACAAAGGCTGAACAAAGTGAAACAATGGTTCAAGAAATTTGTCGCGATATTAAGAAATTGGACTGTGCAAAGAAACATATAACAACCACGATTACGGCTCTTCATCGTCTTACCATGCTAGGTTAGCTTTCTGATTCCTCCCTCTTTTGTGTTTATGTTCCTTGTCATTATTTTCCTAGATACTATTTGCTTGCTTCTGGAGTTTTGATTGCACATCTGCTAGTGTGCATTTCATAGAGAAAGAGAGAACCATGCATAAGTTTCTATATGCTTTTTGACTCTCTTTTTCCCCTATTGGTAACTACCTTTCGATTATCTAGTTGACCTTGTACATGGTCTTTCAACGTCTATGGCATACTCCCTTATTTATTCATTATTCCTAACAAAAATTTATCTAAACTAGGATTATATAGAAGAATTTCAAAAACTAAAGGTTCAGGTTAAGTAGAATTCAAACTGAATACATGGAACATAATTTTAGTATTAAAGAAAGATTCGAGGGTATAGTTAAGATAGATAAACATGAAATTCCATAAGAAGAGGTTTCGATATCTTGGTCTGTATTTAACAAGAAGATATTTGTGTGACATCCTTAATACAATATAGAGTGGGTGGTTAAAATGGGACAGAGCTTTTAGAGAATAAAAATTTAATGGTAGAACAATTATATTTTATGGACGAAAAGTTATTGTAACAAAAGATGAGTATGCAAAAAATTTAAGTGTTAGGTTACTAAAAAAGATGAAATAAAAAATTATTATCCAATAGCAATTGGTTATACTTGTAGCTCCAATACATATATAAGTCAAAATGGTATGGAAATGTTTAAGGACGATTAGTAGATTCCAAATAGCTGAGAGAGAGCCCGAGACTAGACTTCTTGATGATGACGACGGCGACAACAAAGAGTAGATAGGAAATAAGAAAAGTGAATAAGATAAAATTAACTAACATAGTGCTGGTCTTCAATATAGCAGATTTTCCTAAAGTTTTTACTGTAAGTGTCTACCACTTGTGTTAATGAAGTATTATATATCTTTTCTCTAAACTATTTTAGCTCCATGTTCTTGTTGTTTCTGCAACAGTTTGTTAATGTTCTCCTTGACTTTCTCAAAAATCATGGAATAAATTTTGGCCCAAAGTCTCATGATTCTAATCCGAATGGTAGTATTAGTTTCTAATTTTTCAAACTTACGTTGATACAGTTGATCAATACTAAGGATTTCAGTGTTGGCATAGATGCTTGCTAAGTTGAGTGGTGAATTATACTCATATATTATAAGTATGACTGATATTTCTTCTGGTAGTTTATAAAATTTGCATGATTGGTTCCTCATATTACGCTGCATGAGGAAATATTTGTTGGGATGACTTAATGATGATGGGGAATTCATACTTACGCATTTTTTTAAATTGGAATCAATGTGCTTACAGTATCGGCTGTTGAACAACTTCAAATAATGGCTTCAAAACGCCAGTATAAGGAAGCTGCTGCACAATTGGAGGTAACACTAATGTAATTTTGTGATTCAGTGCTAGGTATGTTCTGGGTACTGTAGGAATCATGTCTAAATGCATCTAATCTTTGTAATTTTAAAACAAAGTGATGAACTATGCTATGGCAAGCCAATGTTATATGCACCCATTGAATCACTTTTCAGAATGCACTAACATTAAAAGTTGCAATTATTTTCCAGGCAGTAAACCAGTTGTGCAATCACTTTGAAGCGTACAGGGATATACCAAAAATATCTGAGCTTAGAGAGAAATTCAAGAACATCAAGAAAATTCTTAAATCTCATGTATTTTCTGACTTCTCAAGGTAGTAGCTGTTGAATTTGATGAAAATGGACTTCAATCATGTATACTGACTGATTCACAGCTCTGGTACAATACTTGAAAGAAGAACCATAGACTTGAACTGATGTTAATATGTAAAGATTTGGAATTCTTGATCCGAATTGTGCATTCCTCATAGTATTTGGTCTTGCAATTTAATTTATAGGGTCTTCCATATTTTTTAGAAAAGATGATAGTTGATGGTGAATTGGCATACCCATGACTAGAATGAGGATTCAAACCATGTTATTGTGACCATAGAAACAACCCCTTCAACTATGCCAATAGTTGATTTCCCAGTACTCTACTATGTCAGAGAGTTGATTCGTGTACATTGTAATTCAACTTTGCCAATTCCACTTAACAAAATAATGGCAGGTAGTTGCAATCAATTATCGCTTCTCTATCTTGGAGATACTATCTAAATGTGCTAATGGGGTTGGTGACGATAGAGGATTAGTATTTACTCTCCACATAAGTTCTATCAAATGCTAAGAAACTGGAAATGATTACTGTCAACTCAGCACATGTACAAGCTTCCAAAGGAAAACTTGGAAAAGGCTTTATATATGTTATTTTGTTAGATGTCTTTTATTGAAGAATCATACAGAAGATTTGAGAACTGTGATGATGCTTACTCTATGTACACTCATGAAATATGGAAATGATAAGCACTATTGTCAAAATAAGTAGACCATATGTATCAATATCAGTCCTGAGGACCTCTTAAAAGTGTTACAAAATAGTGATTCCTAGATTTTGCTTTACTGTAGAATTGCCTTATTTTGCATTTGCTACCCTAATATTACAATTTCAATTGTTTAGAGGGGCAACCATTTAAATCAACTGATTGTCAACTTGCAGCTTAGGTACTGGAAAAGAGACAGAAGAAACTAATTTGCTGCAGCAGTTGACAGATGCTTGCTTGGTTGTGGATGCACTAGAGCCATCTGTAAGGGAAGAACTAGTAAGAAATTTCTGCAGCAAGGAGCTTACTTCATATCGCCAGATATTTGAGGGAGCAGGTTGCTTTCCGTCAAGTCATTTTAAACTCCTTCAATTTCATTTCAGTGATCTGAAAAATTGTGTTACTCCCCATTTTTGAAACTAGAACTAGCAAAGCTGGATAAGACAGAGAGGAGATATGCATGGATTAAGCGTCGATTGCGAACAAATGAGGATGTTTGGAAAATTTTCCCTTCTGCATGGCATGTTGACTATCTCCTGTGCATCCAGTTCTGTAAGATGACCAGGTTTGTCAGAAAAATCAGATGTTACACTGCATCCATTATTGATCTTTTGTGGACATTTGGCCTTGCCTTGTGTTTGCAAGATATGAAAGTAAAGTTACTCTGGATCTGTTAATCATTTGATGCTTTTAAACTTTTCCATTGCTTCTTCATGTTTTTGAAAATCTACTGCTTCTCGGTGATTTTACTTTATTGAACAGTGTAGATTTCTTGTTAGCTTTCTTAAAGATAAAATACACATTCTAATCGAAGTTAGCCAATTCAGGGAATCAAAACATCACAAGGTAAAGAGGAGCATTATATGTAAAAGATATATTTTGTTATCTTGATTGATTTCTACTGTATTCCAGTAACATGGAAATAGATGTTTTCTTATTACCATGAAATCATGATTGATTATTGCCTGTCATTTGATTTTGAACAATCATTTCAGCACGTTGATTTTAACATCTGCAAATGGAGCTGATAATGTTTTCTTGTTTCCCTGATCCTGTATCTTGTCATTCAAACTTAGCAAGCAATTCCAGCCTTTGACATTATTGATATGTCCTGTATGGAAACAATATATGCATTTATGTTTTTATTTTTTGCATGATGTCTATGTTCAATTGGATGCACCTATGATCTTCAGTTAGCTGATTCATTATGTATAAGTTTGCAGGTCACAGCTTGTGGATATTCTCAATAATCTGAAAGAGAAACCAGATGTTGCAACACTACTAATGGTAGTTCCATATTTCCTATTTCAGAGTTTATGATGCCTTGTCAGTTGTGTTTAATTATACCTTAGTTATTCATATCTTTCAGGGGATATAAATTGGTTCATGCTGGACTTAGGGAAATGATAAAAACTTAAGTCTTAGATAACTAACTAGTGTTGTGAACCAAAGCAGTTTAAGCTGATAGTTTTCACTTTAAAATTGTCCATGCTTATTGAACCAATTGAAAAAGGATGCTTACCTTCATTTACTTATAAATCCTATATTAAACATTTCTGTTATGTTTGGTACCTGAGTCCATATACCTTTCCTAATTCTTTTCATATTGTTGAAAGTATATTTCATATGTACATTTCAAATTATTTAGCTTAAAACTTGACTTCTAAACTCTCTATTTTCACATCATTTTGCATACTATCATATGCAAATAATACACCAAAATCTAATATTGTATTGCACTCTTTGTTTCTCTCCTTGAATCTATATCCTCCAAATTCACCTTTTCTATTCCCTCTATACTGTCCTTAAATATCCATCTAAATCTCTTTAAGATTTTTTCACTTATAGGTACCATACATAATTTCACCTAGGTTCTTCCATAATTTCATTTTAACATTCAATTGTACTTGAGGGGCACAAGCACTTCAACTTTTAGTATCTCATATTTTAAAATGAATTTATATACAGTAGTTCTATCTCCATTTCTATTAACTTGGACAACCTTTTCCTTGTAATCCTTATGTATAATAATACCTTTTTTTGATAATTTTTCTAATATATCAAATTACTTATTTCTCTGGCCTATCTTCCAACACATTTTATTTAAATGTGCTATATCACATCCATCAAAGATGTTTGTCAATTCACCAGCGCAAGCTTATCTATACCAAGCTGCTCGCTTTCTATATATATAGAGCAACAAATCAACCTATTGCGATAGGGATTGGTTCTGATGAATAGCACCACTCAGATTTAATGAACAAATTAACATTAGTGGAACTGATGATTCCAACTCATTTGAATGAATTTTACCTAGAAAGACTGAATCGAGAACAACTAAATTGCTTTTGCAGGTGGTAATGACTAGCTTGTACATAAAAGTTCACCCCAAGCTGCATTCTTAGCAAATTGCTGTATTGTCATGTCAATTTTTATATTGAGAAAATAAATAATCATGTATGTGTTTTCTGCTAACCAAACATCAAAAGGCAATTTTTTTTTTCCAGTTCTAAGTAGTAATATTCTAATAGTTTTAGATAAAAGCTACTCAGTTTAAATAGAAGAGGATGTTATGTTACTTTTTTAACTTTATGAGCAATTTTATTATTTTCCTCGAAGCACAATAATTTGTTGTCTGAAAATAGTATTACATAATCACACTATATATTTCAGGCACTTCAGCGAACTCGTGAATTTGAGGAAGAGTTGGCAGAAAAATTTAGTGGAGGAACTGCAAGCACTCGGAATACAGAATTTGGTAGTGATGAAGAAACTGGTGAGGGAGAAAGCAACAAGAAAATTGTCTCAGACATTCGCAAGAAATATGAGAAAAAGCTTGCTTTGCAACATGGTGGAGATGAATTAGTATGCACCAAATGCTCTCTAGTTATTTTAGTTGCTAAAATGATTAATTACCGCCCTCAACATCCTTTTTTTTCTAGGACAAGGATAAGCAAAAAGATTTGACAGTGCCTGGGGCTGGGGTAAGTATCTTGGTTTTCTTTGTGATACTTGGGCCCATCCTGCATTATATGTACTTCAGTTCCAATGCTAATATTAATTCTCTCTTGCAGTTCAACTTCCGTGGAATTATTTCATCTTGCTTTGAAACACATTTGGCAGTGTATGTAGAGCTAGAGGAGAAGACTCTAATGGAGCACTTGGAAAAGCTTGTTCAGGTTGTTAAACACATTTAACTTAAATAAATGTTCTCCTTTGGGCATGATGTCTAACTTCTGGAAATGTTCTTCTATAGGAAGAAACTTGGGAAACTGAAGAGGGGAGCCAAACTAATATTTTGTCAAGTAGCATGCAGGTATTGTATAGTTGAACTTGGAACTTTTATGTTGGTAGAATTTATTTATATTGAAACATTTAAGAAACACTTTCAGTGGTGTATATATTGAGACACCAGGCTAATATTGAGACAAGACACTACATCATTCTTTCTGCTAAAAAATTTGACATTTACCAGTTAATATTATAATATCTTATTTTTTGTTAGGCTCAGGTGGAATTAGAAACTTGCTCCTGTCTATTCTCAATGCGTAAATAAGTCGTAATTTGATCTAACAGGAAGATTGGAGAAATAAAAATAAACTGGTGCTAACATTAAGAACTTGAATTCATCTGAGTCTTTCATAGTGGAGCCATATCTTTTGATTGACAATGCATGTTGATCAATTAATTTGAACATTGAGAGAAAGACAATGTAAAAGAAGCACTTGGGATGGGAAAAACGAAATGGCACATACAATTACAACAACAACATCCAAGCCTTTTTTGGTGGGGTGGGCTATATAGATCCTTCTACGCCATTGGACTCTATCTTCTACTATATCATCATCTATATTTAAATAAATTTTATCTTGTTTTATCATTACTAATGGTCTTCCTCTTTCTTGTTTAATATGTGTATTTGTCATAGATTCAACACGTTCGTACTGTCTTAAATGTGTCTCTCAGAGTTTTCCCTCAATAGGTGCAACCTGATTTTCTTTAATGTTCTTATTTCTTATCCTGTCTATCCTTGTATGTCCGTACATCCACCTTAATATTTTCATCTCTATGATTCTTATCTTCTGCTCGTGTGCTTGATTCATAGCCTAACATTGAGCTCCATATAACATAGCTAGTCCAACCACCGTTTTATAGAATTGAAAAAGGAAACAACACATAAGGGGCAGCCCGGTGCACGAAGCTCCCGCTAATGCGGGGTTCCAGGGTCTATTGTACGCAGCCTTACCCTGCATTGCAAGATACTATTTTCGCGACTCGAACTTGTGACCACCAGATCACACGACAACAACTTTAACTTTGCCCCAAGGCTCCTCTTCAAAAAGGAAACAACACATCTATATGGGAAATAAGGAACAATGGAAAATGACAATTATAACAATTCCTCCCATTGCTAGTCAGTTCTATTAATCTTTCGGCTCCATAAAGATCCAGCAATCAATATTTGTTAATAGGAGGCATCGTACAGATAGACAAGCATCTACACGCCATTAAATTCTATCTTGGATTCACTGGAGATGCAGATCTCTAAGTGACATTAAAAGAGCTGGGTAGTTATTAATCAGAAATTTGGTTTAATCTGATCGTTAGGGTTGTTAGAGGAGGAGATTACTTTGTGTTACTCAGTTGCTTGGAAGGAGGAAAGCCATTTTTTGGTCAAGGGAAGCACTTTGCTAATAAGTTTTACATAGAGATTCACAATGATTTGGTTCATGTGAAATGAGGAGAAATGCTGCATTTTCTCATGAATTATATTACAGAACCGTTCTTTCTCCCTGAGAAAGTTTGTGCCACTTAAGCTCAGCATAAGATATTATTTGCTTAGTCTTTGCTTTCCATTATACTTGTCAGTCCGCCCTTTGTTTTTCAAGCATCGCAAACTAAGTTCCCCTATGTTGTTTTTTTTAATTAGTATTCTATGTTCACTTTATTTAGTTCATATTTCTTTTGAAAAGCAAATGGTTGAAGGGTGTTAAAGAAAACAACAGCAACTACAAAACAATAATAACTACATGCTGGGTTTAGAGTATTCAGACATGTAGTGGTATTTATGAAGAACATAAAATTGTGATGTTTTCTTGCTTACGAAGATGCATTTTATTTGATTGAGCAAAAATCTCTCACTTATTCTCAAAGAAATTAGGTGTACCTTTAATAGATAATAAAATGGGATAACAGATTAAGATGGTATAGATGTGTACTTGTTCTCCAGTTGACACTTTGAATCCATTAAAGATGAAGATGCGCATGATAAAAGGTGACCAATCAAAATTTTTGATAGCAAAATGTTTGCAATATGGATATCTTTAACAGACTGAGTTTTACTAGTAATATAACTTTGCATAGAGTTGAATGGTGGGATAAGAGTCATTATCATATATCTGACTCCAAATAGTTGAAACTCAATGAGTTGTTTTTAAATGCTCTATGAAAATTAGGAGATATTATTCTCTTTTTTTATACACCATGTATATGAAAAGGTGAAAAGGAAAGTAATGGTGACATCTATTGGTAATGTGTGTGACTTGTAAATTATCCATTTTCTTGATTTATTGTTGTTGAACATAGACTAAGAAGTAGCAATAGTTAATATGAAAATAATTCATATTTGCCCAAAAATTCTGAATTTATTTGTTTTTTTCCTATTAGTTACTTATTTTATTTTGTACTTTTAATGCTTCAGGTATTCCTAATAATAAGGAGAAGCTTAAAACGATGCAGTGCTTTAACAAAGAATCAGACATTGTTTAATTTGTTTGGGGTATGTATATTCATGTCTGATCCATTATTCTGTTGCATTTCTTGTGTATTTTCCAAGAAATAAGCAGGTAAAACTGTTAAAAGAAAATTTGAATACATTTCATATTGTAAAATGATTATACTGGACCAATTGCTAAAATATGTTTTGCATGGTAATTAATTCTGCATTACCCTGACTTCAAACCTTTTCTTAATAGGTGTTCCAAAGAATTTTGAAAGCATATGCAACAAAGCTGTATGCTAGATTGCCCAAAGGTGGTGCTGGGATTGTTGCAGCTGCTACTGGGATGGATGGGCAGATTAAGGTCATTACCATGATTTTTCCCTTATTTATGAGATAAGTACCCAATCTTTCAATTTGCACTTTTCTTGTTATGCTGATTCGTTGACAACCACTGCAGACTTCTGACAGAGATGAGAGAATGATATGCTACATCATCAACACTGCAGAGTACTGCCATAAAACTGTAAGTTGGACTTGTTTCCTCCTACCCACCTATTTGGACAGCTAAATATATAGTATATTTGATATAATTGAAGCCAAACTACAAATTCTTGATACAGGAAGATTTTGTTGCAACCTTGAAAAACAGATAACAATGGTTTTTCCTGTCATTTACATTGAAAATTATTCTTCTACCATTCCTTAAAATTTTCATCTCTATGTGTGACATGTAGGATATCCAATCATTTTGTAACAACACATTCTGTGGATGTTGAACTATAGTTTTCTGAATTATAATGCTAAATGATGTGGATTTCTGTATCCAAGTTAACTTACGCTACTTTGTTGTTAGTCTGGTGAGCTAGCTGAAAATGTTTCAAAGATTATTGATCCTTCATTTGCAGATAAGGTGGACATGTCAGAAGTTCAGGTAATAAATTTTAAGTTTATTGTGTTGCGCACAAGCTATTTAAGCATCAAGACTTTTATGAATGTATGTGCATTTGCATTGTGCAGGATGAGTTCTTCCAAGTGATTACGAAAGCATTAGTGACACTAGTCCATGGTCTAGAGACAAAGTTTGATGCTGAAATGATAGCCATGACACGAGTACCTTGGGCAACTATTGAAAGTGTCGGTGACCAATCTGAGTAAGTATATTTTATCTAATTCTTAAATTTGGAGGAAACTTGATCAACGAGCATTTAGTTGTCAATGTGATTTTCTAAATAAATAAATCAAATATGACGATCTTGTCCTTCCTTTCATTTAGACTGTATGTGTGCACAGTAAACCAGTGTTTTTGTCCAGCAGAAAGCATCACTGCTCCTTGTGTGCTGATTTAATTGTTCAACCACTTCTCAAGTTGGATGTGAAATTTGATTGATGTCTCCTGGTCTTGATTTGCAGGTATGTCAATGGTATCAGCTCTATTCTTGGAAGTAGTATTCCTGTGCTTGGAAGCCTACTCTCCCCTACTTACTTTCAGTTCTTCTTGGACAAGGTGGGTCTATAGATCACATTGGTCAAGCCATCAAATGCAACTTCATAATATTCAAGTATCTTCTATATAAGTTGCAAGCGTGTGGACAGAAGTTTCTTTTCTAAAAGCTACTGTTTAATCTTTTTAAGTAACTTCAAGATAGACCTTTAATGAGTTAAGAAATCTGTTTACAAAACATTTGATGTGTATATTTTAAATTTAACCATCTTGTATAAGTAATTGTCTGGTAAATTAGAAAATAATGCATTAAACTAAAGATTTAATTAAAATTTACAATTACTACACCATTGACCATTTACTGATTTTTTTTTTTTTTTAAATTATAGCACAATTTTGAGTTCCAGGATTGAGCAGTTTTTTGGTGTTCACAATTTCCCAAACATTTGAAATTTTTGCAATGTCCTTTGAAAGTACTGGTGAAAATTGCAGAACAAATTAATGATGTATTAAATAGTTTGCATCTTTGTACTTCTATGCAATTTTTTGGTAAAGCCCCTAAATCTGTTTGACAAGACTGTTTATATCAGAATAATTACATTCTCTTGTTTTCTACTAATATGCAAACTGGATCAGCCAATGGATTTTTTCTTGTTAGATAAGAAATTGATTTCCCAATACATGGAAATCGTTCCTCTAAAATTTGGCTATGGATTTAGAATGTCCACTCCTAATCTTATCTGAATATTTATGCTAACTAGACTATATGTGGGCTTGGACTTAATATTCTTCTTCATGACTTACCTTTTTGGTTTCTTTTTTCATTTTTTTTGCCCATTTTGTATCTTTGTTAGACTATGCTATACCGTATATGGGCTTAATTATTGTATATGTGGGCTTGGACTTAATATTCTTCTTCATGACTTACCTTGTTGGTTTCTTTTTTCATTTTTTTTGTCCAGTTTGTATCTTTGTTAGACTATGGTATATGGGATTAATTATCATTTTCATTTTTGGGTTCTTTTTTCTTCTCTTGCCCATTTTGTGCCTTTGTTAGACTTTAATAGTTTGAGAAAAACTTGGTTTCTGCAGTTAGCAGCGTCTCTTGGTCCACGTTTATACCATAACATTTTCAAATGCAAGCATATATCAGAAACTGGTGCTCAACAGGTAATTCAAATTCCTTGCTGATTCCTTTATACAGACAACTGGAGGATTTTGTGAAGCACGACCTATATTCTATTTTCTGTAGATGTTATTGGATACTCAAGCAGTAAAGACAATCCTTATGGAGATTCCTGCATTGGGAAAGCAGGTACATAGTTTTTCTTCTCATTATATTCCTTGCTGTTCCTTGAATTAAGCAGTTTGTAGCTGAAGTCACATTGGTACTTGTTAAGGGCACTGCACATTTAGTTCATTTTAGAACCTGTTATGTTGAATATCAAGTTGTTTAAATACAAGTCATACTCCCAGAGAACAAAACTTGATTGAGAATTTTATTGAACACTAGGATTCCTGTCATCTAGTCTGACAGTACTAAAACCATTAACTCTAATTCAGATTCCAACATGACTCTTAAATAGTTACTGAACTTTTTTTTCATGTTACTTGTGTTATTGTGGATTCTAGTACAGAAACATTATTATTTCTATTCAACAGACAGCAGTTGCTGCTAGCTATTCAAAATTTGTTGGTCGTGAGATGAGTAAAGCTGAAGCCCTGTTGAAGGTATTAAATTGTTTCTGCCATTACCTTTCTCACCTGAGGGTAAATTCCAAAGTCTATGGGCTAATTTATTATGCAGGTTATATTATCTCCGATCGATTCTGTTGCAAATACTTACAGAGCACTACTTCCCGAGGGAACACCTGCTGAGTTCCAGAGGATTCTCGACCTGAAGGTTCTATACTAAAATTTTATTTTTCTCCTTGTGTTTCTCCTAACACATTTTAAAATTGCCCTTGCTTGCTCCTGAGGGTCCCCTTTTCTAGTATCATTTTATGTTAGTGAGGTTTGTTGAGAATTTAAACAGAATGTTCTGATGGTGAACAAGCTCTTCAAGTGTTACTTCTGTGACAGTTATTTTGAACTGTAGGAGCGACGTTTTTGGTGACTGAACACTAGGCCAGGAAAATGACTACAGAGTTCAGTGAACATCTGTTTTGGTGTCATTATTTTTTGAATTTGAATCAAATTCAACTCCTCGGCTTAAAACTTCAGAGTTCCACTGAAGTTGTTCTTTTCATATGTTTGATCAGATTTTATACTAAAATTGATTCCTCTAGTTTCTTCATTTCCCTGATGTAAGAGGTTATAGCTTTGTCATTTCAAACTGAAGGTAAATCTTATTGATGATGGCTGACACAGCTTTTGCTTGTAGTCTCTTCTTATAACAACGATTTGATCATGAAAGGTAAATCCATGTTCTTTTTTGACAATCTTCCTGGCTCCAAAAGCAAATTTAAGAATAATGAATTATATGTTGTGGGGTATCTGATTGATTTGTGTTACCCAACCCCAAATAGTTAGGTCTGCATGGCTTGATGATAATCTGATTGTTTTATATTGCAGGGCTTAAAGAAAGCAGATCAACAAGGTATTCTTGATGATTTTAACAAGCACAACTCTGCAATTAGGCATCCATCTGTGACACCATCAGTAGTAATCCCGTCGGCACCCATCTCTGCTCCTGCTGCACCATCAACATCTACTACTGCTACATCTTCAGTCACAGCTACTCCAGCCAGTAATAATACATCTACTTCCCTAGTTATGACCTCCCGGGAAGATGTCCTTGCTCGAGCTGCAGCTCTTGGTAGAGGAGCGGCGACAACAGGTTTCAAGCGGTTCCTTGCATTAACAGAAGCTGCCAAGGATAGGAAAGATGGGCCCTTCCGTAAACTCTTCAGCCCTTGAGACTTCCTTTGTTGCTTTGTCATTCTTTCTTTTCCTTTTCATTATGATATATTTAATCTTTAAGAGACGGGCATAAGGCCTAACCATATTTTACTTTGTATACTGTATGTTAATCAAGTGTCTCGTCAAAATTAGGATTTTCTTTCACCATGCACTTGTAGCAGTCAGAATCATTCATCTCTTTCTCCTCGATTTGCTAGATTTTCAACCCCAATAGGGAGGCAAATTAGTAATTTGTAGAAAAATACTATGCGCGTTTTGGATATAAGCAAGAGATACAGCTTGTGTTAGAGAAAAAAATATATATCCTTGTTAATTTGAATTACGAAGGTGATAATTTGTCACCATATGATTCTGGTTGATCCTCAAATTTTCTTTAGGGCTCTCTTTCAGTCATTAAATCCAGTTAAAATTTTCTTCAATAGTTTGGATAGTGTTGGATTTTAACTCTCCTTATTCCATATAAAAGATGAGTAGCGCAAATTATAAGAATAATCTAATCCCTATTCCTCGCCATTTCTCACTTCTCGAACTGGTCATGTTCAAAGTAGAATAATAATTTATATAACTTCATACATTAGCTTCATCTTAGATTTCATTTAATATGCAACTCATCTCATGAAAAGGTGTTATGGTACTCTGATCTTTGGATTGGTTCAGCATCGTGTTCAATCTTTATTCTTTTTTATGATATTGTAGCACTGCTGCTTTTAGTTGATAACAAATGTGATGCGAGTAAGACTCAGTAATGTGTTTTCGGACTATTATTATTACCAACATACATAGTAGATCTATGTTTTCTTTTCTTCCTCAATGGTACAGAAGGTGTAACAAGCTTACAGTAAAATATCTATAGTAAAATAAAACAATTTTAGACATGGTGATACTTGAAATACTCAGTTTTAGATTATTACATGCTAAATATTAAATAGTTTTCTGATGGCTGACTTCATCCTCAATTTGACTGGCAAATTTTTTAATTTTTATTTAAAATTTACAGAAAATAGCTTTCAGAAATTTTTTGTAAAAGTTAGGGTTTGGATTTTCTCCATAATTTTTTGGCATCAAATTAATTCTACTTCACCTCTATTATGTGTTGTATTTCACATGGTCAGTGTAAATAAGCAAATCACATTGGCTTTCTGCATCAGCCTACATCTTATTCCATTAGCTATCGACATCACTGTCACACTCTGTATTCATTAACATGTTTTCAAATCCCCTCAGCCATATCCACCATAACACAACTTCTCATTATAGAAACTAAGAATATAAAACAGTTTCAAAAGCACCAAATCTCATCGTACTAATTATATGAACTATAGTGGGTGTATGTAAATATAGTGGGCATCATGTTCTAGTAATTCCACTGCAACTTCATCACATCTCCAAAAGGAACCCAAGCAGGTGGCAGATCACCCTGTGCTGAGTAACCCCCCAAACACTCTTCAGATTCTAAATTCTGCGCCATCCTTTGCTTTGGGTCACCTTCCAGCTTGCCGAGATGGCTCACTACTGACTTCATGAGCTTTCTGTCACTAGTGAACTGGTTCAGTCCAGAGCTCAAGTTAGGCAGGTGTCGCGTTATGGTTGGGACGTTAGGCGTGTGGCTTGGAGTTATGCTGGAGAAGCAGGGCACCTGCTCAAACCCTTTCAAGTTAAATGGGGTTTGGTCAGTGGTGGTGTAGTCAAGGAGAGGTGGGAGGGACATAGAGCCTAAATCATATTGGCTCGTCTCCTTATTTGCCTCGGAGGACATCTCCCTTCCCTTGTAGAACACTCTGCAGAGGACCCAATCTTCCTGCTCGCATAAGAAACATACTTGTCGTAATCAATATGATGAAAAGATAATAACTGATTGGAGAAAGCGTATTCAGAAATTAATTGCTACATATGGCAGTTGAGCGATTAAGATGACTTTCTATCATTCAGATATTATATCGGAGACCAACAAACCCTGCAAGTTTTCAAATTTGTGAATGATTAGCAACTTCTTCCACAAGTTTTTTTATAAGCTACATATATAATTCTTACTTGTACTCGATGATTTATAATCTAGCACTCAGTCAATATCTTTATCGAGTGCTTATTTTTACAAAGGTTAGAGAGGGATTAAGATGTTACCTTGAAAGGCTGCATCTTTTGGGTTGCGGCAGCATAATCTTCCATGCGATATTCATGCATGACCCATTCTGACTTCGTTCCCTTGGGAGCTCTTCCTTGATAGAAAACCAAAGTCTTCCTCATACCCACCAGCACACCCTTCCGGGCCACTGATCTATCCTTCCCGGTGGCCTTCCAGTAGCCCGACACGGTCGCCCTGTTCTTTCTCTGCCCGGTTGCATATTTTCGATCTAGAAGGCTAAAGAAGTACCATTCATTGCCCCCCACAAATGAAGTAGCTGGATCCAGGGCATGAAAATTCAACATTTTCACACACAATGAAAGAAGAGAGAATAGGCTCGGATGCATAAAAAAATTCAGTGCTTCAGGACTAAATTGACAGGAATTCAAATTAAGCTAAAAATTTGTATCAAGATTGGAATTGTCATCGAGAAGTCATGGACGTAGTTGGTGACGTGAGGCAAAGCACTAGTTCATGCCGTTTTCAGCATCAGCAGTGGACCTAACTCCATGATGGATGATTGGTTGCAGCGCTGTCGATCTCTGGATAATATGGAAGTCTCGACCAATGAGTCTCACAGCACAAGGAAAGATGTCAGTGTCAACCATTTAAGACCTCACTTTACTTGGATATTAGCCAGCTGGATTAGCACTAAAAAACTAGAGACTTTGATGGTGGATGAGTAAAACAAACACGTGTGTAGTTCTTAGTGGAACCACAAGATGTGATATTAGAATATCCATCAACATCTTTAGAAGGTTTTTATACACGACAAAATTATAGGTGAAGGTATATGGAAATAGAGGGGTGTTTAGTGAAAAGTCTGTAGATGAACATGGAAATTGGAAAGAATAGAAGTGGTAAAGTTTTCTCCTCTTGATATCCTGCTTTTTTCTTTTTCTTAAGTTTTGATTCAGATCATCTCAATAAGGGCAAAGGAAATAATACAGAAAAAGGTGGTCCACTTCAATCATGAATGAATAAAACACTCCAGGCGATTGAAGGGTGGTGGAAAGTTTGGTCAAAGAAAAATTTCCATTGGAAAGTTAGAAAAGAGAAGCATCTACTGAGCTGAATCAGGATAGACTTTGAAAGAGAATTTGTAAATTTAGGGTATATTTTTCATCACAATTTCACCAAATAATCTGAATCAAAAGCCAACTGCAGACAAAAATAAATCTCTTTAAAACTAGATTAAGCCAATGGATGATGCAAATGGAAAAGCTATGGAAGGGTACAGAAAACTTGTAGAAGCCATGGAAAGGTACATAAATGCATTATGATGGGGATCTTGAAACTTCATCCTTTTGAAAACCAGAACAGGCGTTCCAAAAGAACATGCACAAGTTTGCAGCTGCAAAAGATTGCATGCTGGGGGGGAACGGAAGGAGAGAAGATAATAATATACCACAACAATTCCAATTCCATCAGACAAAAACTATAAGAAATAGTGACAATAAGCAACTTAATTGATCTTAAAAGAAGACAGAAGCCTTACCAGGGAGATCCCATGGCTCACACTTATTGGGATCAACATCCACCATCATAGGACAGCCATGGTTCCCAGCGAGCTTTATTGCAAGGTAGTCGCAGATGAGCTCGTCATCCCTTGGATGGAACCTGAACCCTGGAGGAAGCTTTGCCTCCACCATGCTCAAGGCACTCATGGTGGCTCTGAAGAGAGGGAAAAACACAGTGAGAACGATATACATATAAAAAAACTAGGAGGATTAGGTGTTGCATTAATAGAGAAGCCAAGTCAACCTTCCACGAGAATAATAGATAGCATGGGATAGTCCAAAGCCACATCTTTATTCTTTTACATTAAAGCACTCATCCTTTACACGTGGCATGGGTATTGACATAGACTTACCTGACATACTTGGTACATGCAATGCTGTGGACTTATCTGGCATTGCCTTCCAACCTCAACCACACCCCAGCCATGTGGGCAATCACATGACAGCTCTTTTGGGGATGAGAACCATTTCCTTTCGTTTTTGAAACATCAAGGTGAGAAATAGGTCACATTCTCGGAATCTTGCTATCAAAAGTGAAAATCTATGAACCAAGAACCTTGTCAGTCTTTATCCGCAAGTTAATTGGTATTCTCTTACTGTGTAGGTGGTCTGGCTGCTTGTTGAGACATCAACCTTGCTTATTAGATATTTTTCTTACCAACATGGAACATGTTCAGTTGTTGTTGCAGCCTATCTCAGAGAACACAAATGGCCTTTTCTACTGCTGATGGACAGTAACAAAATGGTAGACTGCAGTGCTAAGTACTAAACTCTAAAAGTGCTACTTGCTGTAACAGCATCCATAGCTTAGTCTGTTGTTAGCAGTTCAATCACTGGAAGTACCTGTTTGGGGGGAAAAAAAACTACATTTCACTATTCTCATTCACATTACAATTAAAGGTCAATCTGTCAAATCTACATTTCAAGTATACTGACGATGATCCGAAGAGATGAGAAAACATAAGAAGATAATTTTGGCTTTCTCCACTTGCATAAATTGACATCCAAACCACCTGTTCTTGCAGCTGTCATTCAAAATAGAGAGTTAGAAAGTAGACTCAAATGGTTTTTCATAGTGCTGTGATGCAGAAATACCTATGCTGACAAATGGATATTGCCCTTGAAGGCTCCTCACAAGAAGACGACGAAAGTGAAATCAAAAACAGTTTGAACTTTGGAGAATGCTGATCTTACAGTTATGTCCATGAAGAACAGCATGGAACAGACCAAAAGCATGGGTTGCCAGACTGATAGATTCATTTCCGCAGTTCCCCCACGTGGCCTGCACTGGACCACCATCATCTGTCTCCATCCTGGTTAACTAATCAAAATTGATGACACATCAAAACAGAAATCATGATGAATATGACAATGATATGCCTCAGTAAAAGGCATCTCCTGTAAGGGATGAGCAGCAGTTAAAGCCAGTATCGATTTGGAAGTACAACATCCATACGCAATGAGATATAGTGTAGGTTGTCGCCAAAAAAAAAAAACAGAAGGCGAGTGCAAACTATACAGAGAAGAAAGATGAGGTGAATAGCTTCGTACTTAGTGCTGTTTCAAGGTTCTCTACAATAACTGTTTTTGGTCATTTCCACCGTCCTAATAACTCCATTCTTGTCCTATTTGTAGTGAATGCAGTGTGAGTACTACAAACGACACTATTCTGTTAAAACCATCCAAGTATCAGTAAAAGATGGTTGAAGATTTTAGAAAAAGCATAGCTGGCTCTAGATCAGTCCATACAAAATGCACTAGGCAATTAAATAGGAGACGCCATCTGCCACTGCATCCAATAACTTTAGGCCATGCTATGACACAATAGGAAGTCTAGCTACCAGTATGAATTTTCAGGCCCCTTGACATGAGCAACTAATGACTCAAAAATGTAGTTTTTGGAGATGATCCCTTAATTCTATATTTTCTTAATTGATATGGTTCAACTTTCAATTGTGTCATTATTTATTTTGAATGAAACTTGAGAATACTCATGTTCCAATCCTTCATGAACTTGATTGCAGACTATCCTGATACTACGAGCAAGCAACACATCAGATTGGGTGTTCCTTAAATTTTCAAGATTTTGTGGTTTAAAATTGAACGATTCTATGAGGCCAATAATATAAACACTTCTAGAAACTTAGTTCATTTTTATTCAAACTGTTTTTAGGTCTATAGTTGAGAAAAGAGTAGAAACTTAACCTCCTACTGCAGTTATGACTATTAATATTACCATGAAGTTACCCAGCCGAAACCCATCTGACAAGCAAATTAAAGTAAAAGAAATTAAGTGGAAGCCAGATGCAAATCTAGTTAGAACTTAACACCGGTGCTTCCTTCGAAATGTAAGAGGGAATGCATAACTAAAACAGTGTTATCAGATATTATTTACGTGCATTATTTTGACAATAGACCCAAAATACCAACCATGTAGTCAATATTGGAATGAGTATTTCTCATCTTCTAGTTGAATGTGATTCAAATGTTGCCATCAACTTCCTGTAAAATAAAAGGCTAATTAACTTTAGGACAGTTTTCTTCTGATCTTTAAATATAATTTTACACCTTCTTGAGAAGATATGAATTCAATCCCGATGTGATAATTTAGAAGAGCCATCAGCACCTTTTCTAGTTAAGAGAATTTTACTTTCCTTCTGTTTATGCATATAGATGCATAAGGAAACATAAGAAATTCATCACTGAGCAATTAGTCAGAAATAAAAATATTTACTTCAGAAATAATTTTTAGTCAAACAAAGTGCATCTTTCTTACTGTGGTAAAACTGATATTAGACCGATACAAACAGAAAAGTAGACATCCATGCATGCAAGTTGGAGAAAATAAAGCCTTGATACAAGGAGAACCAGGATTAAACAAAGGATGGTCGTGAGATGAAAATTGCTCCCTTTTTCTTTAAAAAAAAATTGCTCTTTGATGCCACGGTTAATCAGGTCCTTAAAAATAATACTATAAGAGGTTGCAAACAAAATATTTAGGTTACCCTTCCAATTTCCATGATGAACCAAATGTGTAGACAATTTGTAGTTTTGCTTTCCTTCTGTAATATACTAATATAAGAGGTAGTAATCCTGAGGCAAACATTGTGATTATTAACTCCACAAGATGAGTAAAGAATAGTCAGTCTCAGCCACTCAGCAAGGTCAAATTAACCTATTATAGTTAGATTGATCATTCAGATTTTTTGGCCTCCTCTTCAGACAATATCAATTGTTATCAAGATTCAAGGGAAATGTTATATTCCTTGTGAACTTGCTTTAAGTACTTAATAAAGCTTGACTGGCCCTGGACAATCAAAGAATTTTAAAATGTTCAATTATGACTGACAACAGCAAACATTGACTAAAGTTCTAGTTTCTTTTACTCCAGACAGTGCTGGACATTCCTTGTAGAAAGTATTAAAAGTGGAAAAATAATGTTTATTTTTTTTTGAAATATTTTGGTGTTTTACGTGATCGTAAAGTATCTCTAAAACTTAAAATATCTTTAAAATTTAAAAGAAAGTTTTACAAAACGACAGTTAGACCTGTAATGTTACATGGAGCTGAATGTTGGGCTATGACTTGAGCACATGAGCAGAAGATGAGAGTTGTAGAGATGAGAATGTTAAGATAGATGTGTGGACATACAAGGATGGACAAAATAAAAAATGAGAGTATTAGAGAGAAAGTCGGAATAACATCTATTGAGAGAAAACTCCGAGAAACACGTTTGAGATGGTACGGGCATGTACTTAGACGATCAATAACCTAGCTAGGTGATGTGAAACAATGATAAATACACACATCAAATGAGGAAGAGAAAGACCAAAAATAGACTTGGTTAGCAACAATAAAACAAGATAAAATTTATTTAAATATAGAGGATATTATAGTAGGGGATAGAGCCAACGGCATAAAAAGATCTATATAGCCGACCCCACATAATGGGATAAGGCTTGGTTGTTGTTGTTATTGTATCTTGGTGCTAATC
>JBBUKS010147008.1:0-25039 GCA_038050645.1 Hedychium gardnerianum
AGATTCTCTAAGGACAGTCGGCACGCCGGCGCTTCAACCAGATAACCCTAACTCTGATTTCGTTCTATTATTTATCAATTTATTGTTGTTCTGCTACTGCGATAACTCTACTTTAGTTATCAGTTTATTGTTTGATTAACAACCGACAATGCGGTGGTGTTCGTGCAGTGCTCTCTGACAAGAGCAAGCGCGCCATGTACGACGCCGGGCTCTACGATCCCCTTACGGCGCCGATCAGGTTTTGCCCTAAACAAAATTCATGATTTCGTTTCTAAAATGTGAGTTTTTTACACGGTTTTTCGTCGGACGCACAGGGATTCGCTGATTTCATGCAAGAAATGCTTACGATGATGGAGGGTGTTAAATCCGAGGTAGTTCCGTCTCATCCGCTATCTGATTTCCCCGATCGCCATGAGAGAAAAAAATCCTTTTTTCGTTTGTTCTTATTAGTGGGAAAAATACTAAAAAATTGAAATAAATTGCAGAAGCCAGATAGTTTGGAGGACCTGCAGCGGATGCTGGCGGAGATCGTGGGCGACGCCGGCGGCGATCCGGGGAGCAGCGGCGGCGAGGCGAACGCCAGCGGCCGACGGGGGCCGTCGGATTCGGCGAGGAGGAGCCGCGGTGGCGGCCCGATGATAAGGTGACCTGGGGAGTTGGAATCTGAATCCTGACCGCGCTTGATTTTAAAAAGTCGGGAGGTGAAAAAAAAACAAAACTAGCGAAAAACAATAAAAGGACGATAGCGTTCCATTAATCTAATTGTTTTATTTTTTCTTTGTTCTCGATGTGTCGATTTCGAGTAGTTTTTTTTTCTTTTTCCTTTTGGTGTTTGCTGGTCAATATGCCATGTCAGAAGCAAAAAATTTGTTCGAAACGATTAGGCATTCAAAAGTTTGAAAAAATATATTTGAAAACTCATAATCTGAATTAAATAGATTAAAAAATTGAATTGAGTTTTTTTTAATTATAAATATGTTATAATTCAAAGCATTTTACATGAAATAAGTTAGGCTGATGTTGTGAGAGCATAGAGTGAATCTTAGGAGATAAGCATTTTACACGAAAGTCTAATAAGCACGTGAATCTAGATTGGTGGATTTACTCAGGTCTTCTGTCCGATTAATACTGAGGGTGTTTAGTTTAATCTTATGAAAATATTTTATTAATCATCCGGATAAATTAATAGTTCTACTCTCTTTATTTCACTTGTGTATGGCCATAGAGACATTTTAGCCCTGTTACAATTTGATGGTTTTTAGCACTTTGATTGCTTTAAATAGGTCAGTTAAGTGAGGTTAGCAGAACAAATGAAATTCGAAGAACATGCCTAGTTTGATGATTTTACTTTATAAATACATTTGAAAATACCTATGCCACTCATAATTTAATCCCTGTCAAAATCTCAATAAGCAATCTCTAAATCACTAAGAAAAATAATATTTCATGACTGTGCATACTTTATGCACAGTGGAGAGGATTATAATTGAAATATGATAGAATAGAACAAAGAAATTAACATGACTTGTTTAGAAGGAACAGATTGCCTGGAGAAAAGACTCTAGATTTTGCAATTTGACACACTGAAAAAGTTTGAAGAATAAAAAGTAGTGAAGTTTAAGAGTAGGATTGTGGAAGTTATAGAGATCTAGAGATGAAATTAATTTTGTGAAAGTTGAGTTTAGAAAATGAGATACCTTTCCGAAAAAAAAATGATAAATCCAATTAGTCTTACTGAATAACCCTGAGATAATTAGTCCGGTCTTACAAAAAAATTTTATCAACCATCAAGATAAGTCGAAAAACACTAATAAAAACTCATCTATATGATCAACATTCTTAAACTCGCTTCTTAGAGAGAAAAATTTCCTATAATGTATCATAATTAAAAATTAAACCTTAAATCTCTTGATTATCCAACTTATATCTTTCCCATAGAACTAGAAGGATCAAATCAAAGTAAAATATTGTGAGAATCTAGATCAAATTATTCAACAGGAAGTATCCATGCACACACATACAGATTTTTTTTAAAAACCATTTATGAACACGAATTTAAATGAGAAGCGTCCATTCGTAGATACAATCAAATTACATTTTTCTACAACAATTAATTCTTCAACGTGGCTCAGCCTTTCAGTTTTTTGTTTTTTTTTTACACTTTAATCAATTCTACATGACTAAGAAATTGACCTAAAACATTCCATCACAACTGAAATCCTAATAAACTGAATTAGATGACAAATTTAACGCTAAAAATACATCTATATATATAGCAAAAACAAATTTGCTAATTCGAAGAATGGCTGACCCTATTCATGAAAGAACTATAGGAAGAACTAAATTCCCAGGAAAGAATGGCTGAGAATCTGGAGTTTGCATTTAATGGTTGACCATGAATAGGATTCTTGGCTAGGAATTAAATTTCTTGTATCCAGTTATACCATACTTTGGGAGAGAACTTATAGGCACAAGGATCAAGATATGCTAAAGAAAAACTAAAGGCCACACGTAGAACTCACTTTGACTAAAAGCAGGTCTCAAGTCCTCATTGCACATGAAATTCAAAGGAAATGATACGAGGTGGCCTTTCACAGACTGTAACTGCTTTGTTGGGTTGGTGTCTTTCGGTTCTGCATCCTCACTTGGCTCCAGCTTGGATGAAGCAATGCCTAGATCAATGGTTATGTACCCAAATTTCTCCTTAAAATAGTTAGCGCTTTGTCGGAATGTCCATCTGGGCAAAGGTAGCAGTTAGTTAAGACTGATAATGAACATTTGAAGGTAAAAAAGGAAACAAACAAAGAAAACAGTTGAGACCTGGAGTCAATAAGATCGTTAGGAACACAAGAAAACACTTCCTGGTAAATTGTGGTGTTTGTCTGCCAAGACAAATGAAATCGTCAAGATTGAACATGAGGAAGCATGATGCTCGATCAACTAAAAAATTCTTATACAAGAAAAATATGAGCTATTTGCAGCAACTTTCTTTGATTGTCTTACTATATATGACCGTAGATAACTGGAAATAACTTAAAATTTCTCTAAAATGTTTTTTGGCGGTTTGCTAACCATCCCCTCAAAAAAAAAAGGCACTGTAGAAGCACAATTAAAGCGCATGACACTTAACTAAATCTCATATAATCACAGGGTTAAGAGAATTATAAATAATAGACGAGACCATGCAATA
This sequence comes from Hedychium gardnerianum, assembly GCA_038050645.1. Taxonomy (NCBI): domain Eukaryota; kingdom Viridiplantae; phylum Streptophyta; class Magnoliopsida; order Zingiberales; family Zingiberaceae; genus Hedychium; species Hedychium gardnerianum. Next base: position 3,191 of record JBBUKS010147008.1, read on the forward strand.
AAAGGTGTGTTGGATTTGTGAGATGGGCATATTCGTATGACAGATTACATATAAGCATATAATAAGGAAGAGAGAATAATTTGTCTTAAAGCATTTATGGTATCCAACTCCAGGGTTGCATAAAATTACCCCTCTATATCATGATAGAAGTCATATTCTGAAATTTTGAACATGTTTGTGATTTATCGATCTAGGTTTACCATATCTATTTATATTTTAGTTTCCTGCCTCCTTTCAAATCTGATAATTTATTTACAGGATGTGACTTATTACATAACAAGAATTATAATGAAAAAATGGAGTCAACACATTGCTTCCAAGAAAGCACATGATATTTTTGAATTTCCGCACCTTAGCTGTGGCCATCCAGATGTCATTGTATGTTGTGTTACTGACTGGATCTCTAATCTTACCGATCTGCAACGATTATAATGAATATTATCAGATACAATGGAAAATTTTCTATCTTATGTCCCTTTACAAACTTGATGAGTCAAAGCAACATTGTAAAGAAGCATGAGAATCAATGCAGCACAGTGTAAGGTAATAATCTAGATTTTATATCAACTTTATTTTTTGTTTCTGTAACATAATACTGGTCCATCACATGATGTCATAGTTTAAGGCTGACGCAATGTGTATTCATTAGTTCATATATTCTTTGTCCACATTTTATTTACAAAATCATCCCCAATAAATAATAAAATATAATACATTTTGTGAATTTTTATTTTTTTCAAAATTTTAATGGTTTTATTTTTATTTTTTTTAAAAAAAACTCAAGCCTATTTTAAACACGACCATGCACAAGTCCAAGATAGACCAACACCAACTTGAGCAATATGCAACATGACCTATTATTAGAGGTGAGCACAAGTTGGGTTAAACCGACTAAATTTAAAAATTCGATTCGGTTATTTCGGAATTTTGTTTTTTTCTTAAAAAATCAATTATATCGGTTAATTCGGTTCGATTTCGATTTTAAAATTTCTTATTCGGTTAAACCGAATAAACCAAAATAAAAAAACTAATCGATAAATTCTTAAGTAACTTATAAATCCCTAACTAATCAGTAAATCTCCCATAAATTCGGTTAATTCAGTTTTCGACCTAATTAACCGATGTTTTATCAATTCGGTTTGTTTGGTCTTTATTGGAAAATTCGGTTAGTTGGAAAAAAATTCTATTTATTCGGTTTTAACCGAATATTCAGCCCCACCTATTATCTAGAGCCGTGTTAGGTTGGGCATGACCCTGTTTGAGTTTCTTAGATCGGAGGACACTGATTTTACACCACAAGGACCAATACAAAAAATTCATAGATTATCCAGCCAATGTTTGTAATTACCAATTTATGCAACTTTGTGCACAATGGTCATCACCTGTTTGAAATTTTGTTACAAATAGTTGAAACATTGTATCTGTGACTTGTATAGGAGAAAGAATTAACCCCCATCAATTTTATTGAACCAAACCAAAGGCCTAAACTCTGTCGACTAGCCAGCAACTTCCAATGTAAGACTAAACTGGAATACAAGAAACTCCCCTACTTAAGATTCCACATCTTCATCAGGACCAAAAGTGGAACTCATAGCTCAATCATCAATGATATGTAAGACTCAATGGCAGCTCCACCATCACATAAGTAGTGCTTTCCAATAACTAACCATACATGGAATTAGGTTCGCTTTAATATAAATTATTATGACCCACATAGATAAGAAATTAACTTTGTTGAACCCAACCACTCCCTGAAATACAAAAGCTCAATAATAGCCGACCCATGCGTGTAAAACCTCTTACTTAACCTACATCTCCACATATTAACCAAATTGTCACCGTTGAGGCTAAATTGAGATGTCACCATATTGATCAAGCTAGAGATTGTAATCGATACCTACATTAAAATTTTGACATTGATATAGAGTTCATCAAGAGAATGAGGAAATCCTTAGATAGGTAATCTCAAAGCACAAGGGTAATTCACAGTGAATCCCAGGTAGTCAGGTTAAGAAGACTGGTTGAGGCAGAGTGAATGTATTACTTGCTTTACACCCTCTATTAACCATCCGATACTAACTCAACAATGAGCACAAACAGGTAGTGGGCAGAAAGTAATCCACAGCATAAAAAGGGAAGTATATGCAATAACGAGCCACCACATAAAAATGTTGCAGGTACTGTCAAATCGATACAATGAGGAAATTAAAAATGAAAACCCAGTGATTGATTGTAGTCATAGGTGAAAATAGGAAGATTTTCATAATCAACCAAATTGAAATTTTCAAAGAACCTGACATCACAAATCAGATAAGACTCCTATGAGAAAATAGCAACTTAACTACAAACCTCTCCAGAATGAAGTCCTAGATGTTCCAACCACAGTGAGAGGCGAAGAGTAAGGGAAAATTTTCCTGCTTTCCATGACTTTCCATTCATGGTTGAATCAACAAATTCTTTGTCTTCTATAAGTACACCAATCTGAGATAAACAAGCCACTTATGGTAAATCAGTGTCTGATGGATAATGGTAGATGTCCACATACTTAACTTTTTTAACATGTATTTATTGTGAACTTCTTGCTCACTTCAGATGATTCTTAGAATAACTAAAAAGTGTGATAATTGATTGTACCTCAGAATCTCTTGATCCTAACAAACTTCTATCATTAATATTAGCGGAACCAATCAACACCTCCCGATCATCAACTATCATTAGCTTGCTGTGAACATAAACCTGACAGAATAAAAGAATGAAGAAGGCTTCTCATGTCAAGGTAAGAAACAAATTGTGGTCATGAATCTCAAAATGAAAGAAAAAAAAGGTCGCAATACATCATACAAACAGATGCCCTAACAATATTTCTGGTGGAATATCTACACTGCAATCCATTTGCATGATCATGATCATGGCAACAGATAATAGAGGCCTAATGATGCCACTGTAAATCTGTAATTGTGGCCATCCCGATACCAATGGGCTGATCATTATTAGGATTAATTACAAGAAAAAATATTATTTAATCAGACTCGAATATTCTAATATTCTTAACATAAATAATTTAATATTGTTATATTTACTCATTTGAATCATTTTTAAAATTAAACAATATCCCATTATTACTAAATAATATTAAAAATTTAAAAGTAACATTGACAATGTTATATTTATATCGATTGTTTGAATGCTAGATATTTATATCAACAAATCTATTTCATTTTCTTTCATATTTTTTATTTGAATTTTTCATGACCATTTCCACCCATACTAGCAATCTGATTCACAAGCTAATTTTGACAACAATGAATGAAAAAATAAGAAGGTTACAAACAACATCAAATGTATTCACCTGATTTGTAACCAGAGGACCACCGTCTGAAAGTTTGCCATATGTTCGAAGTCCATAGAATGAAATAAAATCATGGGCTCTAGGACCCATTCTATCATAAAGTTTTTGAATTATTGAATGAGGACCTCTACAAATAGTTTCATATTGCCAGTGCATGATTGCCCGCAAGGATGCAGAGCCAGCATCATCTATGCCACCCTGCAGTTAAAGATGTTAACATAAAGAAAATACATTTAAAAAATTAAAAACAAAGGTGTGTTCTACAGTACTACCTGAAATCCGGGTAACAAGGGTAGAACTATAATAACCCTGAAGCATTTATTATCTTTTTCTGCTTTGATGATTCGCTTATACAATGCATCAAGCACACGGTTTCTTATTATATAGTTTCCGTCATGTCCAGATATGAAAAATTGATTCTGAAAAGGCAAGATAACGTTGTTAGAAATTATTAGTCCCTCATTATCTTTTGATCATGAATTTAATTATATACAAAATAAGCAAATAACTAATGCTATTATCAACTCGGTTTTAGAAAGTGAGGGAAATAAGGATCTATGCATATACTATTGTAACATTCAATCCAAATATCATTATTTCGCTACAAGGATTTTTCAATATTCCTATCAAATAAATGAACATACAAATATTTCATGAAATTCAAGATCATAAGTAGAACCATAGTTTAAAAAGATCTATGAATGTGACAAAAAGTGAACTTTCAATATTTCCTTCCACACCTGGAATTAGAAGAGCATGTCAGATCTGAAAAAGGCTCTACCAAATATGTAAGATAAATCAATTATGTCAAACTACATATATTTGAGTGTCATTTATTTGAACTAACAATTGTCAGAGGTGCCTATATTTCATATGAGATCAATGAATTTAAGCAACACCTAAGTTAGTTGCAGTTGATGGGGATTGCTTTTCATTATGGGAATCAATCCTATTATCATCCATGCCAGATAGCTAGAATACTACCATTACTAGTAAGTAATTCTTCTAGATTTACCCAATTGAAGTTGAGTGAAGCTCATGATCTAATTCTCACCAAAGGAATTCGAAGAATGAGAATAGATATATTGAAGAAAATCAGGGCAAATTAAAGTCCAAGAAGACATATCAATCATAGGGCATAGGCATAGTGGCAAAATAGGGCACTTGAAAAAAAAAAGTAAAGGAAGAAACAGAAGACTAGCTACAAGAAAAAAGGCCGCAATCCCAACAAAGGCTTAGAAGTAATCTTAAAATGGTGAAATCCTGTTACTCAGCATCGATTTCCACAAAAGCACAAAAATGAAGCTTAGATGCTCGTTTCATGAACCATGACAACACAGAAACTTGTGTACTCAGTTAGGATAACACAGATGATTCACTATTATACATCCAAAAACAATTATAGCTAGAAACCATGAACACAAATTTTGAAGTCTTAGGCATGTCTTAGAAAATCTATTAGTAGAGAACTAAAACATATTAACAAGATAATATCAATAACTAGAAAGCAGAAACATCATTTTTTAGGAAAAAGAACCTCCATACCTCAATGTATATGAAATGTTCTGCTTTTTCAATAAGAGAAACATAAGCTTTGTGAATGCTTTCTTCTGTTTGGCTCGTACCAGCCGACCATGGACCAACACTTCTGATAACCTGTGCTAACAGGTCGTGATCAACCTCAGAATATAAACATATACTGATTCAACTAAATGAAACAATTATAGCCAAAGGAATATAACTTTTTAAAACCATGAAATACATATCATTTGTCTCCTGTGAACAAATAGAATCGCCTAAATTCACTACATATGGCTCACACAATGTACATACAAGTGAGATGTGCTGCAGAATATATTGGTATTAACACTAGGCTAAATTAACCAGCAATTATGGGCAAGAAAATGATACAATGCCAAGAGCTTATTGCTGTGTTAAGCAGATGAAATACACACATTACTATTGGTGGTAAAATAAGCTCTGCATTCATATTGCAAGTGTATGTGTTCAGATGCATGTCAAAAATTGATCTGAATCTATTAAACGTGGATTCTACAAATATCAAATTTCCATCATTCACTATGAGAATAATTGTTGTTACCTACCTTATTCTTAGATGCCCAACAAAGCTAGGTAGTTTCTTAAAGATATCATATCTTATTATGGTAGAAAACAAACCAAGTTCTATTAGCTCACATGGTTTCAATTACTTAAGGTGAATCCTAGGTTAATGTAACTTATTAAGGTATTATCAGAAAAATAAGATTTGTTACAATCAAGTGATGGACAAAAAGCATCATGTCACATACCTTAAAATAAAGATAAAAAATAATTTAAAATGATTTTAGAAAAAAACATGTTGCAAATCTGTCTTCCCAGGTTTACATTATTTTGACATGAAAATTTAAGCATTGTGAACAATTAGTAATAGAGTTATAGAGGTTTCAATTTGTTGTTTCTCTTAACATCTCTTCAATTAGTGAGTGAGTAGTAGCAATGAACCTAACAACCACAACAATGTTATCCACATTCATGAAGCTTGTTATAGATCTATTTTGCAATTTCTAATGTCCACTTAACAAGCAAATCAAGTAGAATAAAAAAAGTAGTGAAAACTATAAAATAGATTTTATAGCATCTAGTTTCAGATGGGGACAAAAACTACAACACAAAATGAGATTTTGAGCCTTGCTCCAAACTGCATATGACATGATGAGGTTTCTCATGAACACAGTAAAACAATACTATGAAACTACTTTAGATCAAAAAAACAAAGGCAACAGAACAAACATGAATAGATAATGATGTTCCAATTTTCTCCAAGTGATTTTTTACATACCTGACATCGACATGGAGTCCTTGGACCAACTTGTCTCAATTCATCTGTAGATTCGAGTTGTCTACCTCGCTCTTGTGTCTCCCACCATTCCACATTTTGAATGGGTGGTTGGTCTATTAAATTAGAATTTTGTTCTTTCCGAGCTTTGGGATAACTGAGGTCATCAACAAATTCTTTCTTCTGCACATCTTTAACTGATTGCCCAACGTTTGCATTTTGAAAAGAGTTGTTCTGGCATTGACTGGATCTGGTTGGCTGCTCGGATAAACCAATCCTGCTCAATCCATTAATCTTAGCATCGCCATCATTCTTTGGAAGCACATCAGGTTCAAGGGATGAAATAAGTGGAATATCTTGAGATGGAGAAAATGGACACTGCTTTGTAATATCTTGTGAGAAGACATTTTGTTTCTCATTGTAAGGGTTTGGTTCTCTACTTCCCATGTAATGTGGAATAACCATGTGCTGCTGAGGCATCAAGAGTGGGATTGCTTGTTCATTCAGAGCTTTATTTCTCTACAAGATAAAAATAAATAAGAACCTAAAGACTCAAAAGATTTGATTCTGGTAGAAAAATAGAATATTTTTTCTACCAGAATATTTCTCATCTCGAAAGGAATATAACCTTGGCATAATTCCATCGTTGGACAAAGTGCCTTGCAACATCATGACAAGGTGGTCCCCATAAAGCACATTGGACATCATGCCATGGCATTCGAGGATATTTTTCACGGTCTAGTTCATCTTTCATAGTATCTTCCCAAGAGTTTGGTTCAGATTCTCTACAAAAGTATTGAATGAGATAAATTCACAAAAAATAGAATCACCACAACTAGTTAGATTCATCCTCCAGTACTGTCATTTATTGGGAAAAATTACCTAGGATTATAATAGTCCTTTCCAGGCCAAACAAAAGGAGGCATGTCCCCAATTTTGTGCTCAAAGTTGTCATAGCGCCCAAAGCACAGATCAAGTCCTCCAATAAAGCTTATTTGATTGTCAACTGCAACAATTTTCTCATGGTGGGACCTAGTATAGTATAAGTTTTGCACATTAATAACAAACTACCTAAAATCAAGAAGATAAAATAACAAAAAAAATGCCTACCAGTAATAAATGCCAGTTGACAGGTGATCTGGATATCGTAGAACCTTTACATTTTCATGGATACCTAGTAATCTTCTTTTACTATATACACTATTAATCTTCAAAGCAAGATGCACTTCCTTATAGAGAAGAATATAGATCTGAAAAAAAAAATGCTAAACTTTTGGTATAGACTATAGAGTAAAAGTTAGTTGTCATGAATTAGAGAAAAAAGATGTTCCTGCTCCACAAACTAAAGTGAGACTCATGTCTCAAGATTGAACCTAAGATTTCATATCAGATAATAGATTAAGATTTACTACTCAACTTTAGTCAGGGACCCATGGAATAAACCAAGGAATCCTTGTTAATACAATGTGATCCATCAAAAATTCATAGTAGATTGAACCAAATTGTCTAGACTAACATGCCAATCCTTTAGTGCATACATAATACTGGTTATTAGTAGTAAACAGTAAGATTTAAAAAGCACATAAGAAACATTATGCCAGATACTCATCCACAAGTCACGCACTTGATCCACACCCATGTCATGTTCTCGTACAATCTGTTGTATTATGGATGCAGTGTAACTCAAAATGTAATCATGGAGCAATCATTTTAATTATGTTCATGCCATTAATCATACTCTCAATTTTCTGTAATTCACTTGATGATCTTAATAACTGCTCATACACAGAAACAGATGACACTGTTAAAGACTACGAGAAAAGAAATAAGAAAAAGAACAAAAACTTGAATAAGAATTGGAATATCTCAACATTTTGGTGTAGCTCATCTAACATGTAAATTGAATGACGAACACTTCTATTCTGTTACTGTTTTATATTTGTAACATAAACTTGTCCCATTTTAGTTTATTAATTATCTGTCATCATTTCAAACATCTAAGTATACTAAAATAATAATAAGGCTTTTACAAGATCTTTTAAAAAAACTATAACAACAATAATAATAATAGCAACAGTAACAACAGCAACAGCAATAATAATTACATAGGATTTTTAAAATATTAAATATATTTTAGTTTCTAACTCTAAAAATCATACTAATGAAAAGATGAACTTTTTCCTAACAATGAGACTACCACCTTAAAACTCCAAGTATAAAAATCGAGACTTTTATGAAGCAGTGATTTAACATCCCAAATGTACAAGTAAAAATAACTATAGGTGACTTTGTCAAATTTTTGTGAAAGAAAATGTAGAGAATACAAACTAACAGTACATGGTACCTGAACACCCAGCTTAGCTTTGGCCTCTAGCAGAATATCAAGCCGGGAACAATCATGAACACTAAAAGGACGTCGTAGAAACAACTCTGGACAAAGCCACCAGTCGGTTATGAATATCTGCATCAGACTCCTTAGTGAATAATCTCATACTTCAAATCAAAGAAGTATTTATTGTTAAAGACTATCTCTAAAATCAAAGAGACCTGTGATTTTGCTTGTTCAATTGAAGAAGCAATTGCTTCAAATGCAGTTTGGCCATCAACGAACCATTGAACGTAGCTATCATCTTCAAGTAAGCCTCTTGGTGGTGCAAAAGAGCCAAAACGATGAGGATTACACCACCCTTCAGGAGGCCGCAATCCAGCATCATTTATTGCTGCAACCCACTCTTTAACCTTTGCATTATTGCTCATTTGTAACTTTATTGTACGACTCCCACAGAATACCTTCAGTAAGATCACATGAACACAAAAATTGCAAACATCATTCTCAAAGAAGTAGATAGTGACTGAGATGAATGAATGAATCTCAAAGAAGTAGAAAATAAACTAAAATAAAATGACTAAATCTCTAATGGCCTGTGCTAATTTGGTAATTCTTATTAAAAGGCTAACCCATTTAGTGCTAGGCCACCTAGCAACAGCATACAGGCATGAATGATATGAATTTTTCAGATAAAAATACAAGTATGCAGTTTCAATGATAATAACAGAGAATTTTCTTTTCATCTAGGGCAAAGAAAAAAAGAATATCTGTTACAGGCATTTTATCATGGAAGAAAACTTCTTATCATTTTAAAGAAGAGAGATTTTACCTGAAACCCAGAATGCAAAGGATTACGTTCCTTTGTTTCTCTTGCTAGAAGAATTTCGCTGCCCTTTTCTCCATTTGCATGTGGTAATACATCGAAAACGATTATATCTAAAATCTTTGTATCAAATGGGTTTTCCAGTAAAGCCAAGAACCCTGGTTTTAACACAGCCCAAACCTGTAAAAGATGCCCAATTAATATACATAATGTAGATGCAGAAAAGAAAAACTCAGCTCTTTGGAGGACACAAGATGATTTGCTCTAGTCTCAACCAATATGAAACTAACTAGTAACTAATACTAGTTGATAACTTTATCATGTTAGCAGATCAACAATGTAAAAATTATGGAAGATGCACAAGAAAAGGGATGGATGATGTCGTGATAAAGCATAGGGACAGCAAGCAGCAATGGTTAAAGCAGAACAGATGCAAAAGATCTTCTATTCCGACCTTGGACAGAGTTAGTCAACCTGCTTTGCTGACTCTGCTTCTATTCAGAATCTTTTATTTTACTACTACTTGTTGTCCGCTATTTTAGAGACTCAACTTGATGTTGATATAATCTTCTTGACTCTCCAAGCAACAGCAACTTAGCAAACTAGTGTAAATGCCTTGGTTGCACTAGTGCAATTCTGGTGACCACTGTACCCAACCTGAGGACAAGATAAACATTCTCAAGGTTCGCAACAAAGCAATTCATATCCCATATAGTACCTCAGGCGCATGTATCTTTGCTATATAAGTAGCTCTGTGCAATCCATAAAGGGCCAACATACACTTCAAAAAAGTCAGTTGACACAAAAAAAGTTAGTGCTTGGAAGAACCTTTTCTAACATATCCATGATGTTATCTTTGGTAACCTTCTTTGTGGAAGTATTACCTTGTGAATTGTGATATCAAATCATGCACAAAGTGATATCTCATATCAATTTGCTTGGTCTCACGAAATATGTGATCCTTTGCCAAATATAGCAACTTGATTGCGTTACAACAGATACTTTTATCTGGACAAGTAGTCATCCCATTCACTATAGCATTTTAAATACCTATGGTCTAAACAACATTGTTCTAGATAGTCCCTACCCTAGTACACTATCATCAGTGTAAAAAATTACCCAAGATAGCCCCCTCAAGTATATCTTAGTAAAAGGACAGCTCGATGCACGAAGCTCCTGCCAATGTGGGGTCCCGAGGAAGGGTCGGACCACATTGGGTCTATTGTACGCAGTCTTACCTTGCATTGCAAGAGATTGTTTTTGCGACTCGAACCCGTGACCTCAAGGTCACATGGCAACAACTTTACCGTTGCCCCCACATCCTAGTATTATATTATTTTTACATGTATGTTCCTAAGTTCATGACAGCAACTAAGCTACCTAGGAATCAAACTCATGATTTGTTCATTTAAAATTTTGGACTATGCAACCAAGAGTTCCAAATGCTTAAGCAATGAAGGAAACAATTTAGAGATTCATTCTCAACCAGAATCATGCAACATAAATTATATTCAAAATCAATGTGTAACACTGAAGGGAATTACTTTCTGAAACTTTGTAGTATGTGATTGCCTACATATTGAACAGGAAAAAATTGAAGAATACCTGTTGCTTGCTTCTACTACAGCAACTAAACCAGTGGCATGGGCAACAACCTTTAACATCATCACCCTTTTGAGCTTTTTCCAAATGTTTTACTGTGACATAACCTTCTTTGAGTTTAGGTCCATATTCTTGCAAAAATGACAGCCTTGAGACCTCCAAAAACTTACAAACCTGCACATATTTATGTTATTTTTTCCAACTAAGTGAGGTCAGCTTTTGGTGAAGCTAGTTAGTCAAAAGAAGAAATTCTATATATTGATGAAATGCATTTTACTCTCAGAAACACAGTTAAATATTTTAGATTTCACATTTTTTTTAACAAGTGGTGTGATGTATCTTAAAGTTGAAATATAAATCTTTAGGAAGGATTACACTGTCTTGATTCTTGAGTCAAAACTTGGAAGGAAGAAAAGAAAAAGGAGGTAAGATGAGTGAAAGGATGGAAAAATTTCCTGAGAAAATAGTTTGTGATTTCCCTTTTAATAAAATTTTTGATTCAGATTGAACCAAACTAAAACCGAATTAAAATTTTGGTTTGGTTTGATTTTTTTCAAAGTAAAAAGAATTCAATTTGGTTTCAGTTTACCTATATAAAACTGGAACACTAGATCGTGTTCACCCTATCATTATTTGATCCAGAAAAATATATATATGTTGGCAAACTGAACTATCTACTGGTTTAAAGACCCTATTATATCAGTCGTAGTGAGTGCATCAGCCAATTCCTTAGCGCTCAATATCATGATCATTTAGAGGTCACCTTGAGGATCCTACAATATTTGAAGAATCCTCTAGGAAAAGGTTTCGTCTATCATGATTGAGGTCACCTTCAGATTGTAGGGTGTACTGATGTGAACTAAGCAGGTACCCCAACTTACAAGAGATCTATATCAGACTCTTGCATCCTTTGGGAGCTAAGCTGATGTTTTGAAAAGCCAAGAAGCAAAGTGTTGTAGCCAGATCAAGGGCAGAGACTATAGCCCTAGCTACAATGAACTTATATGAGTTAAGAAGATATTATCCAAGTTGGGATATGCTCCAAAAGAACCAATACAATTGTAATGTGGCAATCAGGCCACAACGCACATAGCTTCTAGTTGAGTTCCATGAGAGAACAAAACACATAGGCATTAATTGTTATTTTGTCAAGAAAGGTGCAATCTAAAGAAATTGTTACAGCATTTGTGAGTTCTGATGATCAATTAGGGGACTTCTAACCAAGTCTTTAAGAGGTCTTAGGATCGACTATATTTGTACCAAGCTAGGTTTTCATTATATCTTTGCACCGGTATAGATTGATTTATAAATAGCGTATATTACAGGGGCCTATAAGTAATATTATATTGATGAACAATATATAGGTAAAACTTAGAAGGGACTATCTATGGTATCATCTTCAAATTTTTTCCCTCTACACTTGGAAAGAGAAGTGTAGAGAGAATTATTGTTAATTTTCATTATTTATTGTGAACTAAAAGTGAGATGAAATAAAATAATTTCAGTGTTCTAAATGGCGCTTGAGATGGCCGCCAAGGCGGGAGGCAGACCTCACCCATCCCGCTTTTGTCGGAGGAGGCCTTTTAAGGCGGTCAAACAATGTATGTTGATCTCTTTTCGCCCGGACCAATGGCATAAGCAAGGCGTTGGCGCGCCGCGACACATCCGGACTCGTCGCCTGAGCCCGGTGATGAGTCCAGACCCGTCTCGCGGGCACGACGACGGGTTCGGACCCGTCGACGGGTTCGGACCCGTCGCGCAGGCACGGGGACCGTCGGACGAGCACGACAGTCCGAACCCGTCGCGCGAGCCCAACGACGAGTCCGAACCAGTCGCGCGGGCCCAACGACGGGTCCAGACCCGTCTCGCGGGCACAAACGCATCGCCCTAGCCTAGCGACGGGCCGGGACGCCTCACCTGGGCCTGGCAAGGCGTCCGTCGTGTGAGCCTCTGCTTTCCGTCGCGCGAACCTTCAAAGCAGAAGTAGAAACTTAGAAATTAGGTTTTTTCTTTTTTTTTGAACTTAGGGTTTAATCAAATACTTTAGATTAATAATTTTAATCAACTCCTAACTATGATTGAGATAATTTAAATAGACTTAATTAAAGCCTAATAAAATTATCCTATTAATTTAATATATATATATTTAACATTTAAATTAAATTTTTAATTTTTAGTTAATATATTTTATAGTAAATTTTTGTTCTAACTTCTAATTTTATTTGCTTATTTTTTAATATGGTGATGAATTTTTATTAATTATCTTATTAGTTGCATTTATATATTTATTTGTATCTTATATAAATTGTATTATATTGTAGGAAGCTTATTGTATTTTAGGAACCCTAAAAAAAATTCAACTACCTAGGCTAGGCGGCCGAGACGGTAGGCGATACCGTCCCGTCATTGTCTACCGCCATTTATAACACTAGACATATCAAAAGGCAACTATTAGATTATATAGTTCAAAGTATTAGACTGGATGGTGCAAGGGGTAGAGGGAGACAAAGAAAACATTAATTCATGAAGTAAATATAATTTATTAATTTGAATATTGTTAGTGAGATAATATTGCATAAAGCTCCAAGCTCAATGGAGATATAAGATTCATGTAATCAGCCACAAATAGATGGAACAAGCATGGGTTGATGATGATGATAACGATGTTGATGGTGATTTTAGAACACCAAGTGGGGTATTTTTGGACCCTCTATATGCTCCTTCAGTGGCACACCTATGGGAAATAGATACATTTGTTCATTTATTACTAGATCATCAAATCTCATGTTATGTTGTTATATCTATTTCAGTTGACTATTCCTTCTATATTTCTCACTGTTTGGTTGGAACTTGAAAGAATAAATGATGGATGGTTCTTTGATAAAACTTTTGGGAGCTGTGATGTTCTTAATTTGAACCATTTAGTGCTTTCAAAACATTATTATTTCAACATGCTCCGATGTAATTTTTTAATTCTGTAAGTTTGGAATCCTGATTTTGCATTATACTAATGCATAGGTCCGTATAGGTCAGCAACATGGAATAGTGTTATTGCTACCACACTTGTATTTAAGTTTAAACACCAAATGGGGTATTTTGGGAACCTCTATGTGCTCCCTCAGTGGCACACCTATGGGAAATTAGATACATCTTTTCATTCATTGCTAGACGATCACATCTCATGTATCTATTTCAATTGATTATTCGTTCTATATTTCTCACTGATTGGTTGGAACTTGGAAGAATAAATGATGCATGGTTCTTTGATAAAACTTCTGGGAGTTACAATGTTCTTAATTTGAACCATTTAGTGTTAGGACCGGTATGAGCTAGAGGGGGGGGGGGGGAATAACTCTCTTCGCTTTTTTGAACTTGAACGACAACGGAAACTTGAAGATGAAGACTCCTCAATGCTCACTTGGATTTTACTTGTTATCCACCTCCTTGAGGTGACTAATCCAAAGGTCCACACCAGCACACTTACAGCTCCACTATGAATGCCTCCTCGAAAACTTTTCGGAGGCGGAGAAGTCTCGTACACTTGTTCTCACAAGAACATAACAAGCACAACAAAATACACAAGCGAAAATGAAAGTAAACACTTTACAATGAGATCTTGCTTAGCTTGCTATCTTGTTGCTTGGAAATGCCTCTTGATTTGTTGAAAATGCAACAACACTTTGCTTCTAACTTCCCAAGAATTTGCATGCTTAAATGCTTAGCGAATCCCCTTTTCTAGGATTTCTCTCGGGCTGAAAAACCCCTCCCAATCGACCTTACCCCAATCGATTGATCGACCATTCAAAACATGCAGAATGACTCTTTTTTGTCTATTTAATCGATTGGTGAGCCATACCAATCAATTGGATAGCCTCTAATCGATTGTCCAAATTGATTCCGAGACTTTCTGTTTACTCGAGAACTTTGACTGAATCGATTGCCCCAATCGATTCATAAGCGTTCTGTTCACTCGAGATTTAGGCTGAATCGATTGCCCCAATCGATTCACAAACCTTCTATTCGCGAGATAGCTTCTGCCAATCGATTGAAAGGCGACTCCAATCGGCGATTGGCCAACACTAAAACTCGGATTCCGGGTTTAAGGTTTACCAATCGATTGGTATTTCCTACCAATCGTAACCCTAAATTCAGCCTTTTCATGCTTGAATTCAGGTCTTGCCTGATATCTGGTTGACCTCAACCTAATAGGACTTTCTCTGCCGAATATCTAGTCATCCGTAACTTGTTGGGACTTCTCGTTGCTCAATATCTGGTCAACCTTGATCTATTGGGACTTTCTCACTCATGCCAAGTGTCTGACCCTCCTTGATCTGCTTGGATTTCCCCTTGCCTAATCTCAGTTAGGACTTCCGATCACCAAATGTCTGGTCCTCCCTGACCCACTTGGACTTTACCCTTACTAACCTTCCCGTTGGAATTTCCCTTGCCTAACCTCAGTTATGACTTTTTCTTGCCTAACCTCAGCTAGGACTTCCCCTAACTTCAGTTAGGACTTTCACTTGCCTAACCTCAGTTAGGATTTTCCTTTGCCTAGTTCCCACTAGGTCTTTCATTGCCTAGCCTTTTGCCTAGTTTCCAACTAAGTCTTTCACTGCCTAGTCTCTCGCTAGGACTTCCCTTGCCTAGTTCCCAACTAGGTCTTCCCTTGCCTAACCTCAGTTAGGACTTTCCAAGTCAAGTATCTAGTCGACCTACTTGACTTCTCTTTCATATATTGTCAAACATCGAAACTCAAGCTCGAGCCAACCCGAGCTTAGTCAACTTAGTCAACCTTGACCCGAGGACGATTGCACCAACATTTAGTTCTTGCAAAACAATATTATTTGAACCTGCTCCAATGTAATCTTTTAAATCTTTAAGTTTGGAACCCTCTTTTTTGCATTATACTAATGCGTAGGTCCATATAGGTCAGCAACATGAAATAGTGTTATTGCTTCCATTAATTTATGTTCATTGTGTATATTTTTTCAAGTTCTACTTTATTAATAAGTTTGTCATCCTTTTGGAACAATATCGACCTACCATTTCAAAGTTTTGGTCCATGGCTTGATCATTTCTGTTAGGTTCTTCAAGTTTCCAGTTTTTTTTTTATCATAATGTTGCCTTTTAGATTTTTAACACTCTATTGTAAAATCTACATGAACACGTAATACAATTTAGGCCAGGTTAATAATTTACTTTCTAGTACATAAATTCCATAAATTAGGTAGTCAGAAACACAATTGGCAAAAGTGATAAGGATGTTCTTAGTTCCGTGATAATGCGATTGATGTAAAATTAAACAATGATCATATCTCATGATGAGTGGTCATTGAATATGGTAAAGAGTCAGATGAGGGCAAGGGGAATGAAATGACAACAGTTAATTTGGTCTTTAGTATCCTGTTCAATATTTTTGTTTGTGATACTACAAAGTTTCGTGCTGATCATTTTCTTCACCTGATTGTTGAATGATTCCTTGCTCAAATATTAATAATGAGGAAAGGAGCTTGCTCATGATCTTCTTATTTTTGGTTATCCCAAATAAGCGGTCTACAATCTTCCTTGCCTTGAAAAAGAGGGTTTCAGGAATTTCCCAAGTGATACCTAAACAACATTCTTTTTCATTCACTTTTAAGTACTTATGAAACACTTTCTTGTTTACAAAGATTTGGTTCATACGTTGGTCTACCATGGTATACATTCATATTTGTTCCTCTATACAAATGCTACATGTGAAATCCTTTAGTGTGGGCATAAATGTGCATGTTATTTTCCCTTCATGTTGTATACTCTCAAAATTTTGCTAACTCTAACATGTGAATCTCTCTATCAATTTGTGTACCTTATGAAATTATCTATATGATTGGCTACTTGTCCTCAACTTTTGCCCTATTAATTTAGATAAATGAAGCATTTTTCATCTTCTTTTTATTGGAACTTAAATTTTTTTTTTCATGAGTGACGCATGCATGGATCTTTACTATAACCATGATTCTGCCATAGATTAAGAGCTAAAATTGGCTAAGGCCTAGGGTGATTTCAGTGATAAGCATGCACATTAGCTAGTCAATTAAAAGTGGTGATGATCAGAAGTGGTCTTGGTGCATATAAGGTGCAATTCATATTCTTATATGTATTGTGACATTGTATCTTTTAGACAGCAAAGCCATGATTACAAATCTATATTAATAGGGAATTATAGTTATTTTTAACATAATTAAATGATGCTATTTGTTTGATTTTGATCTTTTAGTTGTTTAGGGTTGGGGGTGCAAATATTTTGTCTATAGTCATTTAAATATTTGACTTTGAAGAGCAAGGGTTTTTGAATTATTGCTTCTGTGGTTTATTTAAGCTGGCATATTGTTATGAGGATGAAAGCTCCCAAGGAGGGTACCTGTGATCCAATTGCTCCGCTCGAATTACCACATTCCCTTCATGCATTTCAGCGTGTATCAAGCTCAGACTCACTTAATATGGTAAGGAAAATTAATTGATTGTTTCTTATCCTAGTGATTGTTTGTGGATTTAGAATTATTATACTTCCATAATAACATCACAGAGCAATATGGATGTTTCTCAAAGACTATGAGTGTATGAGATAGTATTATTTATGTTTATAATACTATTACTTTTGTCTTCAGGAAGGCTATCATACTTTTCGTGGTGGTTTTTGGAACTACTTCAGTATGGGTAAGAAAATTTATAATTTATAAAAATGCAACTGATCGCTAATTGATTGCATAAAGATTAAGAAGTTGACAAATTGGTTAGTATGTGCATACTATGAAGGTAAAATTTTCCTAGATTGTGTGGCTCTACTTGTGCACTGGACATGAATATCACATTATACTTTCTATATGTCATTTTGGTTCACTTTCTTCTTGTCTGGTCTTCCATAAGTTGATTGTCTCTCCTCTATTCTGGCGTTTGCTATATATTTTCTTTCTATGCTTCAGAGTTCAGGGAAGAATGCTATACTAGTTTTAAAAATATATTTCTTTGGAGCCTACAGCAGAAACTTACTCTCGCGATTAAACTTTCATATTCATAATTTATTCTTTTGTTTGTACTTTCTTTGACTACTTTGACTAGAAGTAGAATCAGCATAGGCAAGAAACATGCGTGCAGGTTCTGAAGTGTTACTGTAGTGTTACATCATGTGAATATGACCCATATATATTTGTGGCTTGTTGGTATACCCATCTTCGTTTACTTTAATAGAAGACAAATAGTTGTTCTTTCATCTTAATTAAAGATGAATGCAATATGACCCATATATATGATGTATCATACTTGTATTTAGGAATGGATGCCCAAATATCATATGCATTTCATTCTGAGCGGAAGTTACACCCTGAAAAGTTTAAGAACCAGATAGCTAATCAGGTACTGCTTTTACCCTTTTCTGTCATAACCTCATAATACTATCTACAACTCTTCTATAGATGCCCATTATTTGTAAACATAGTGACGTAAATATTACCTGCGGTTATTTTTGCTAGCATTATGAAGTGGGCAATCATGGTTTAAATTTTTTAACCTGACCATGTAAATGTTTGTTATTATCCCTCCAATCTCTAGATTATGTTCTTTCTTAAAACCCCCATACCCACCACCAACTTGTTGACATTTACTTTCACTTATCCAAATTCACATAGTTAGGTCAGAAACAAGTATATTAGAAATTTGCATGAGAAGTTAGGGGAAAACATAAAAGATATATTCCTAATAAAGCGATTTCCTTGTTTCTGACAAATACATTTGAAGTGTCTTAAGAAAAGATTTGCTATATCACATTATAGTCAACGCAAATATGTAATTCTCAATCTATTAAATGATATTTCTTAGGCACGAAACATGGTAAGGGAAAAACCTAATGGAAGTCTCTCTTGTGTTGCTCCGTAATAGTTAATTGTGATGGTGGATTCCATGAATTCATGGAGTTTAAATTGCATATGAACTAAACTATTGGTCCTCTGGCTAAAGTGCTGAATGTCTTTGTACAGACTACATATGCTAAACTTGGATGCACACAGGGGTGGTTTTTTGCTTCTCTGGTTCACCCTTCTTCAAGGTAAGTTCAAGAATGGTTGATAACTGCAGCTGTAGTTTTATGTTCAGTTTCACAACAGAAAAGTTAGTGCTATTCTAGGTTGCAGCGCATGAATGTAGAGTTCATTTGCAAGTTTTCTTTTGGTTTGATCATGTATAAAAGGGTAAGCATCATTATATCCATATAGAAAGGAGAAGAATAACAAGTGATATGCCATCTGTTAGGGTGTTCTTGTACCAAATTGTGAAGTAAATAATTACTTGGTTTATTAAATGGAATCTCCTGACGAGAGGAGGCTAGATACAGTTCGTATTTTACAAGGACCACTTACGAGAATTGGTCTAGCAACTAAAGTTACAAATTAAATTACTTTAGTACCAGTAACATTCACTAATCTGATAGAATTACTTGATTCAATTGGATAAAATTTTAAATATAACCTAGTCTAATGGTTGTCTATTTATAATTACTTGTTAGATAAAATTGTTCACATTTAACAATTTTATGTTAAATCTATAGATATATATAAGTATCCTTTACGAAATAATTGTGCAATATAATTATTCTAGCTTCCCTAATTTCTACATGATATCAAAGCCGACCATTTACCATTTATGGTTAAGGTTTTCCAAAGAGCTATTCCTCTGAGGGGGAGGTTGGCTATCTCTCACTCATCTCTATGTTGATTTCTCTCTACCTTTCTTCAAAGTTTCAGTTCTCTTTGAAAATGAAAATCTTAGAAAATTAGTTGTTAATATTAATTAGTGGAATGTTTAGGTTGCTACATTCTATTTCTCCTATAGGTTCATTTATGTCTTGTACAATTTTTCTAGAGGATCTCAATTTATAAGAGATATTCTATGCACTTGATGTCTTCAAGTCATGTTACAAGGGAGTCTATGAGTAATTTTGGTGAAGCTATTAGTGGAGAAATATGGTTGGAAATAATATCAAAACTACACAAACTACACAGAGGGAAATCTACCATCAACTGCTGCAATATAATGCTTAAACCAAGGAATTCGGCATTGACACATACCACCCGAAATGGGCAGTTTTTATTGTTTCGGCACACGATTGACGTTGATACTCTATCCGTACAAATGTGTCAATAGCTATGCAAAAATCCTATGCTTGTAGTCGGCACAAAGCGCGACAAAAAGGAATTGAATCGATTTCTTTTGTTCATCGTAGAAACTTTTGTCGATCACGAAAAATCAAAGGGCTCAAAAACTTACCCATCAGTGGCACACGTTGATCAGCGAGAAAGATTAGCAACGACGAAGGTGGGTGACGACTCTTCGCTCATAGCATCGTGCATAGGTAATATTTTGATAATTTGATGTATTTGGAGTCATGGAGGAGAGGAGAGATGGTCAGTCGATAGACGTCGACTAAATTGTAATTGTCCGACTAAATCACAATTAGCGACAACCTGAGGAGAAGAATAGAGAAGGAAATCATCAAGAGAAAAGAGATTAGCGATTTTAGATTTTTTTTTTAATATAATAGTTTTAATTAAAATTGTTATATTAAAATCGAATGATATAAATTTATAAAAGTATTATAAATAATTAATATATATTAGTATTATAAATTGTTATAAGATATATATAAGTGATATTATAAATTGTTATAAGATATATATAAGTGATATAATTAATTACATCACTATAATATGGATCTGCAACACTATTATAAACTCGTTATAAACCAGCAATGTTATATTACATAAATATTATAATAATAATAATAATAATATAATAAATATATATTTATTATATGTTATAATATATTATATATATAAATTATAATTATAAAAATATATACAATAACAATAATGATGTCTTTATTCACTATGTAGGGTCTACTGTATGGATCCTCCTATAACTATATGAATATATATATTATGCAATTTAATTATTGATTAATATAATTATAATATATAAATTTATATTTTAGATATTATTTTTTAATCAAATAAAAATGTAAATAAGTTAAAATATTTGGATTAGAAAATTTAAACTCAATTATTATTTTCAATTAATTCGAATTCATATGAACTAATTAAACTTAAATTAATTTTAAATTTTAAAAAATAATTTCAAAATTTCAAAAAACATTAAAATTTAGTAAATAGTTTTAAAATAATTTAAAATTTTTAATATGTTAAATTTTTTTTAAGTATATATGATTTTAAATGTTTTAAATAAATTCCAATATAGTTTAATGTTTAAATTAAACTTTTAAAAAATTCTTGACTCTTTAAATTTTTTTTTTGAATTATATTAGAAGGGGAGTGGTATTGTTACTATCGTGTGACTTTGTGGCACGAGTTTGAATTACGAAAATAACCTCTCGCAATAAAAGGTAAGACTACGTATAATAAATTCAATGTGATCCGATCCTTCCCCGACATTAAAGGGAGCGAGCTGTGCTTTTTTTTTTTTTAATATTTAAAGTCTTAATTTTATTGATCTCTATATTCGTAAGCATAAAAGTTTGAGATAATTTTTTTTCTAATTTTAGTTTAATAGTTATTTAAAAGTTCTAAATAATATTTATATACCAAGATATTCATTCTATTTATTTTGTAAATTAGATATTCTTTTTATGATTTTTTTATCAATTAGATAATTTTTCTTATGTTAATTTTGTCAATATTATAATTATAAATATTTATTATAAATTATTTTTATCACACCCCGGGAGGATATTTATCCGACGAAAATCGGACAACACCTCTCCTGTACGGCGGACAATATCCTGAATACATACAGATAACAAATACTAAACACATACCCCACACGGGTATTCACATCCACGCAGTGTATAATAATGAGAAAAATAC
>JBBUKS010147220.1:0-25034 GCA_038050645.1 Hedychium gardnerianum
ACTTGGTTAGCAATAATAAAATAAGATAAAATTTATTTAAGTATAGATGATGATATAGTAGGGGATAGAGTCCAATGGCGTAAAAAGATCCATATAGCCGACCCCACATAGTGGGATAAAACTTGATTGTTGTTGTCGTTAGTGTCACTGATTGTACAAGTTTCTCACACTTGCAATTTTTAAGCTCATAAATCCACGTTTAGATATGTTTGTCTTTAGTTATATAATGTATTTTATCTAGAGTTTTATATCCACTGAGAAAGTTTAAACATAGGTGTAGAAAGTAATTGCTTTCATACAGACTTTTAAAGAACATAATTTGTGATTGATTTCTTAATGGCCTTTTGAAAAACATAAACTGGTATAGCAAAATGCAATAAGTCTAGAATTTCAAGATTGTAGGAAATCTTTGTATCTAGAATGCAGAACCTTAATACATATTGGCCCTAAGCTGCAACTGTAATGTTAGTGAATCAGTGAAGTATTACAGACTGAGACAGTGATGTAACATCTATAGCAAAGGTTTTAAAACAAGAGAAAATATGCACTAGTGAAATATGTAGTCATCCCTTCCATCAAACACCAAGTTAATGAGTGACTCAGGAAAGGAATTTGACATCATCAGATTCCTCAAACACCAAGTTAGGGGATATTTATTTTATTTACCCTCGAAAAGAGGTAGCCTAATAAATCAGAGATTCTATTATAAATACTACCAATACTTCCAACTCAGGATAGAGTCTAACATCATCCCTCCCTATCCCTCCAGCAAACAATCAAACAAAGAAAAAAGTGCCCAGCTCGAGAGGAATTTAATATCATCCTTCTCTCAAGCAGTGCAGCTAACGCTCATATTTGATAAGAGAAAAGAGAAAAGGCATGTATTTGCAAGAAAATAACGTCTATTACTCTATTGATCTATGAACATCTGCAGTTCGATACATAGTTAATCAGTGTAGCTCAGTCCTAGGATCATTAAGATCGAAATATGTATTTCTCATTAACCTCAGATACAAGACGCACACACGCACACACAAACACTTATTTACCATCAAAAAGAGGTAGCCTAATAATAGAGATTCTATATAAACACTTGCAATACTTCCAACTTGGGCATGCATGCATGCATGCATATATACACACATATATATACATATGCATGTGTTGTGTATGCATATAGATATTCTAGTAAGAAAATCCTAAGTTGGCACCTTATTACCTGAGTTTGTGATCTTTAATAATTCTATTGTTCTGTCAACAACTGCCTCACAAATCATTTCAGGGGAGAAAACAGCACCAGGTGTTGATGTCTGAGGAGGTTTATAACAAGGGGCAACAAGAAGTACACGTCTCCACCAATCAGGCGAAGGAGTGGTACGAAGAGCATGTCTAAGACAACGCAAGGCTCTTTCCCAATCCAAACTTCCTTTTGGAATAGAGGCAGCAAGATCCTACAAAAAAACAAAAGCTTCAATTAGAATAAGAAACCAAAGTGAATCAAGAGATATGGAAGCAATTAGCCCACGAGCATACAGCAATTTTCTTTTATCGCCCTTGAGTATAATTCATGAATTCAGAAAATAGGTGTCTAATTGCCAAGAATCAGACTAATATTTCCATTTACATGTCTGCACAGAATGATCCATGTATCGTAGCATATTATATACTAAATGAGTACATATGGGTACAGAGTATCCTGGCCAAAACAGTGTCAAGTGTCTTGAATTGCATAAGGGACCTCAAAAATACTTTATTGATTCTATGTGATGTCATTTGCATTGGTGTGAAGTGCATAGCTTCCTTGTGTTTTGTGATTTTTTTAACTAATTTCAAGAAAACTCCTAGAAACGTTTTAAAAATAGAGATGTCTATTTCCAAACCTGAAATCAAAAGGTACAAAAGAGCTTCATTGTGGGCCCTGGAAACTTAAGCATATCAAAGAGAGTACCATTTAGCCAAGTGGAGCTAAATGGAGGAGGTCAATCTTCTTTTCAATTCAGATCCCCTCAAAGCCAGAAGCGAAGGACTAACATTGGTACCATGGAAAAGTCCAAGGAAATTTAACAAAACACAAATGTCTAGGCATTTAAGGGGGCATCATGTGATACTTATATATATTCTAAGAGAGTTTCACTTAATCATGTGGGACTAAAGGAGGTGGCTCTTTCTATTCTTTTGACTAGTATTGAATTTCAAAATGAATGGAATGAGTATGCAGGCATTTGCATCCTCAGCCTCTTCATCTATTTCTTTTGTACTTGTGTTCAACACTTCTCGATGAGTTGACAGCAGACATTCTTACTGATCTGAAGATTTTTAGAAGCATATTTTGTTGGTTTCGGTAATTTGGCGATAATTTCCAAGTTACCTTCTGCAAGAATCTTGGACATGTGTGTTATTAACTTACCATTCATTCAACATTTATCTATAAATAACATTCCACTCAAGGAAAGTTTGATGAATTATTTCATCTATAGAAGCATTGAAGTTAGAATGATAACTTTCAACTTTCAAATATTACCATAAACTAGACATTAGAAATTCATAGCCGGGTAGATTTATCAATACAACTAATCGTCTTTTTGGTTCATAATTTCGGACAACTAAGAAACATACACACTAGTATAACAACAATGAGAATTTTGGGACACATATGTAGGCTAGTAGCAGAGATAATATGAATTATTTGTGGCTAAATAGTTGCAGCCATGATAGAAAAATGAAAAAATAAATAATAATAATAACAATGAGTAGCCATGACAGATAAATTGAGAAGAAAAAAAACATAATACAACAGTATATACGCCTTTATAGTTTAAAGGCAACTGATAAATTGCGAAATTAACCAATCAAAGCTAGGGGAATGAGATTAAGAATACAAAAAAATAACAAAATATATATATATAAATGACATGATACTAATGATATCACTCTATATGACTATATGAGGGCTTCATGATGGCATAAATACAGGGAGTCACCTAAATACTTGTAGGGCATAAATTCTTGAAGTGGGAGTTGCGAAATGAGACAAAGAAAAACTAAAAACTTGTATTAATCCACTTTCAGTCTCAAGTAAGTTAAGAAGACAATATGATTAAAATAAAGGAAATAAGAAATTATTAACAAGCATGTCTAATATCAATAATTTAATCCTATGAACAAAACAATTTTGCTTACCTCTCCATGCAATGGTTCTCCTAAGACACCAGGGTAAGTGATGGGAGAATAACGGACATTGGCCAATGATTCGCCCGTTAAACTTGGATAGGATTGTGTCAAGAACCTATGAGTAGCAAACGTAGGGCAATGAAGGTGCTGGTCCAACATCTGCATATGCATTGCAACCATATCCCTTCTTCTATGTATTTCCAGAATGATGCTAAACATTGCCTCATCATCAGGAATATTGTCCATAAACTGCAAGCTGCTACGGATAAGCTCATAGAAGGGAATACGGCATTTATCTTCATCAACCAACATCCACACAACATCCAGACATGTGTGCCTCCACTCGTGCAAAGGCCTCTCAGGCTTCCAGGTCTTCTTGTTATCACTTTCCTCTGAAACTACAGACCTTTGATCCCAATTAGCCAACCAATTGAGCATATGAGTAAATACTTCTGCATGGGTAATTGGTTTTAGACTAAACTCTAGGCCGGCTAGAATAATTCTGCATGAGAACTGACGGAGCGAACCAATAGCATTGCCCTTTACTATATGACTGGACCTCGCTATACCAAGATGCCCAGAGACAGAAAGTTCTGATGGTTTAATTGGTGATAGAGTTGTGCCAGCAGATTGATCAGTAGTAGATTGAGCTGGTGAACTGACACCATGAATAGTTGGCAATGGAGATGCTGGATTAGAAGCATGTAGGTTTGACGCATTTGACATTGTAATAGTAGATGATGAAACATGTAGGTTTGATGCATTTGGCATAGATGATGACGAAATAATCAAAGGTGATGATAGCCCAACAGGTGTTGTTGGAACCACCTGTCCAAATGTTGCCTCAGCAGAGGAAACTGCTGAGAGGAGTGAAAGAAGGAACGTATCCCATTTCAAATAACCTCTGCTGCACAAGCTTCGTATTGCAAAAAGGAGAAATTCTGATTGTGGTGCATGACTGCTGCACTGCACAATGAAAGATATAAGAACTGCTTCAGTGGTTGTACGCAGTTGCTCCAGATCCTGAAGTAGCATATGATAAACAGTTAGCTAGTAATGATTATCATGGCAGCAATAATGTTGAAGATCCCAAGAAATTCTTATACATACTGAAAATTGTCCTTGCAATTGCTCAAAATCCAATATAAATTGTTCGTCACGACGTGGAAGCTCCCCGTGAGGAGCAATAATCCTTTTCTGAAGTTTGGTCCTATCACAGACATAAACGCAAATGAATAAGTTTGATACTAAATGGTCCAAACAAACACCATATCATAAATACAACCAAGATCGCATTGACTGCTAGTCTATTTCAAGAAAGGTTTTAAGGTGGAAAAGGAAGAAAACAAGATTCGATGAGTTACCAAAAAAATTCAGGTGGCTAGACTAATGTGTATTAGCAACAGACTTGGGTTGTGTATTTGATATGGATGGAAAGGGATGGAAGGAGAGGAACGAAATTGGTTTTGTTTGGATGAAGAGAAGGGGAAGAAGAAAAGAAGTGAGAAAGCACAAATTACCATAATATCCTCTCCTCCATGGATGCCAAACTCGAGTTGTGTCACCCAACTCCAAATGCAGACAGGATGTTGATTGTTTGATGCCCATAAGCATTCTTGTGGCACAACACCCATCCGCGAGATCAATGTCAGGTTCAGATGCGATCTGGTCACCCAATGTAGAATGCAATTTTGTCACTGACGTTGAGCACAAGTTCATCTTTGAGTGTGAATGAAAATGGGTAACTTTGTCTTCATACACTTTTAATCCACCCAATTTTTTAGGTGTATGCCAAAATTAACCAAATTCAATCCACGGAAAGCATCTCACATCCCTATCCACAACAAAAATTGGAAGTACTCTAAGGAAAATATCTCAAACTCAGCCCTTTCCCTCCCCATCTATCCAAATGCATAGGGTCTTACTGATAAGCACAATCAATAAGATCAATGAAAGGTATGCTTCTAACATTCTAGCAATTTCCCCTTGATCATGCAAAACCCTAGTTCAAAACCATCAATTGTCTTGCTCAATAGCTCAGATAAAATTTGCTTCAATTTGATTCCAGTGGATTTACGACCGTGATACCTGTGCTAATTTCTTTCTTCACAAAATCCTTTTACAGGACAACAGCTTTACTCAGCTGATAAATATCTTAAGTTCCTAATTACAACCAAGATGCCTCTAAAGGTTCTAGGGTGGAACGAAGGGGGAAATTAAGATTCAAGGAATTGTCAAAAAAATAAAAACTTTGGAATAACCAGCATATAATGTGTATTGGCGCAAAATTTATTGATGCCAGAAAATAGCATAATCAATAAAATAATTGAAAGGTAAGATACTAAAATTCTAGCAGCGATCCTCAAAACCGGCAATTTGTATTTCCCAATAGCTCAGATATAACTTTCTTCATTGGATTCATAGTAGACATCAAATCGCTTTACTTCTGCTAATTATTTCTGTATGAAATCTTTTACAGGACAACAGCTCCACTTATTGATAAATAACTTGCGCTCTAATTACTTAAATAATAGTAAAGCCCTAAACCCTTCCGGATGTCCTAATTTCAATCCACTTCAATTTACCAAAAGATTAACATAAATGTTGATAAAAAAAATCACATTCTGGTACTTACGGAGTCTCGCGAGAGGCGTCGTCCAATCTCTGCCGGGTGCTCCTCTGCAAGAAAAAATTACCGTCAAAGGGAAGGGGCCCATGGATCGAATTTAGGCAAACTAGCGGAGGAAGAGGGGGAATAGGTTACCCCGAGATAGAGGTTGAAGAGATCGACTACGGCGGTGCGGGAAGGGTGGAGTTGGATAGCCCGCACAGAGCGCTGGTTCACCTCCATCGTCTACCGGAGCTAACAGCGAGCGAGCTCGTTCCTCCTGCTGCTTCTCCAGCCGTGCTACGCTTTGCTGTCACCGGCGATTCGTGGGAGTGACGCGAAAAATAAAAATGGACAGTTGCATTTTAGGCCTCCTATTTTCGGTTTTTACCTGAAAAGATCATGTACCCCCTTTTAGAAGAAAAAGGTAAAAATTAATAATAAAACAACACTCTCTTTTTTTTTAATTCTCAGGGGTGACACTTTAAATTTCTTTATAAAAAAGAACGCGCTTCTTCTGAAAAATTCCCTAAAATATCATTAAATTAAATAAAACTGTAAACTCGAAGAAAAAATTTCATTCGTAAAAATAAAATAGCATCAATATAAAATAAATTTTGTTATAGCAGCTACAAATAAATTTTATTATACAGCTATCAACATTAATAATATTATATTATAATAATAATAGTTTATAAATATTACATCTTTGATCAAGAAGCAATTACGAATCATAATTATTATGATATAAATAATTTCTTTCTATTTAATATTAGTTAGTATTATTCCTATAATTGTGTAGATGTAATAGTTATAAATAATAGAATTATAGTTATTATAATTACGTAGCAGCCAATAACAAATCCAGTAATTAGAAGTATCGCTGGCCTTCGAGTATGGAATGGGTGGACTAGATGTCAAAATAATAATAATAAATAAATAAATAAATAAAAAGAAAAAAAAAGAAAATATCAATTCTTTTTTGATGTCAAATTGTAAATTATAAAAATACCCATGTAAGTTTTTTTGGCCGGGTACAACACTATTTTATCCATCTCTGATGGCATCCTACAACAAGTTAAAAAAAAAAAAAAATTCGGAATGTAAAATATGCTGAATAATTTCAAAAAAAAAAGATATATAATACATTATAGGTCTCCCAATAATAAAGAATAATTAATATTTGTATAATGATACTATTAGGTTTGATCTTTAGAAGTCTAAACCAAGAATAGTTTCACATCCAATGAAATAAGTAACACATTTGGCGAATGGTGCAACCGTCCATGACCAAACAAAATCAATGAGTAAAAAAGGGCGCATGAGGTCATGTGACACCTTAGCTTTTAGGACCACCTCGTCCACCTTGCTGCTGGCTTTTGGAATGTTCAGATAAATGTCCATGCTTATGGACAAAATCCGTAGAGATCATAAAATCCTGTATTAAAATTAAATTCCCGATCACTATAATTATTATCTGATGTACTTATTAACTGAGTCAAGTCCTAGAGATTATAATAATTATCTCATAGATATTATTAGTAATAGCTACAACTATAATTATATTGGTCATGCACTGTGATTAAGAAAACATCTAAGAAGCCAACCAACAATCATGAAATTAGATACGTTAATTTAGTCAAAATTATTCTACACAAACACATATGATTATTATATTAAAATACATTTTATAATTTTTTTGAAAATAATTAAAATTACTTTAAAAATATTATGAGCCTAAATTTTAAACTCTGTCTCCCTCTTTGTTATTCCGTCAAGCTTGATAAATAAACGAGAGCAACCACAAGTAGGAAAGTAACACTAGAAGACATCTGAACATGTTGTTGTCGTCTAAGTTCTTGCTTCTCCTCCTCTTCTCTTCTATGGCCTCTTCCTCCTTCTCTTCCTCCTCCGGCGGCTTCACTGACTTCGTCTACGGAGGATGCACACAGCCCAAGTACGCCCCCGCCTCCCCCTACAATTCCAACGTCGACGCGCTCTTTGCCTCCCTCGCCAACTCCGCCGTCTTATCCTCCTACGCCAACTTCACCTCCGCCGTCTCCAGCGGCGCTCCGGCGGCCTACGGCCTCTTCCAGTGCCGCGGCGACCTCCCGGTCTCCGACTGCGCCGCCTGCGTCCGCTCGGGCCTCTCCCAGCTCTCCGCCCTTTGCCCCTCCGCCGCCGGCGCATCCATACAGTTGAGGGGATGCCTCCTCCGCTACGGCAACGACTCCTTCCTCGGCAAACCCGACACCGCCGTCCTCTACAGAAAGTGCGCCGCCGCCGTAACCGGAGGAGGAGGACACGGAAGCGGAGGCGCCGGCATGCAGCTCTCCATGCGCGATGCCGCGCTCGCTGCGCTGCTTGCGAGCGGAGGCGGGAGCTACAGGCTCGGCACCGCCGGGGAAGCGAAGGCGGTTGCGCAGTGCGTCGGCGACCAGTCGGCGAAGCAGTGCGACGAGTGCACCGCGGCGGCGTTGGCGCGTCTCAGGGAGGCCTGCGGCCGGGTCGCCGCTGCCGGCGACACTTACCTCGGCAAGTGCTACGTCAGATACTGGTCCGACGGAGTCGACACCTCCGATGATGACCCCGGTGAGTTGACGTTCCAAGCAAATCTGTAAATTATCATTATAGCACTTAAATTTAAAAATATATCAAAACAACCCTCCACTATAATTTATCACCTTTGAGCAATTTTAATTAAAAAAAACAAAATAAAACTATTTTAGTTAAAACAACTTTAAAATAGATCGGATTTAGTGAAATAAATAAAGATATTTTAAATGAGATGATATTATTATTATTATTATTTTTTAATTTTCTGCTATAAATTAATTAAATTATAATTTTGATATTCCTTCAGATGATGAGATAGGGAAAACAGTGGCCATCATCATTGGCCTCGTTGCAGGAGTTGCTCTCATACTTGTCTTCCTTTCCTTCATCAGAAAAGCAAGAAATCAAGGTGCTCTCTTTTTCTTCTTTTTGCATCAACTGATTCAAATCATTACAGTCAAAACTTCAATTTAATCCTCTTTATTTAAGTATATACAATCAAATAATTAATATCTCGATAATTATAATATCTTTTTTTTAAAAAAAAAAACTTTTTGATTCATTGATTTGCAGGTAAATACTAGTGAAGTTCTTCATGTGGCAGTATTTTCTAAGTTCTAAAGTCTTTTCCATGATTTTTTTTCTACTTTTGTTATCAAATTGATATTGATGAGAAAGTTCCTTGAAATTAGGGTTTGAACAGTTAATTAATCAATTCAAAAAATTAAATATCTAAATTATTATAATTAAGATTTGAATAAATTAAATATTTGAATTATCAAAATTAAGATTTGAGTTTTTTTTCCTACTTTAAGTGTGCATATATAAATTGTCTTCCAGATTTACTGACAAAATCATCTATTTTTAAAATTAATTAAGTGAAATTTGAACAATTAAATTATAAAAAAACTTCTCTTACCGAGGGCATTACCATCGGTAATTTGATTCCAAATCTAAAGAAATTAAAGATTTCTAAAGATAAAATCTAAAGAAATTTGCTCCAATAAAAACTTCTCTTACCAAATATATTCCAACAATTTTTCTCAAGGCGTCCTTTACTAATTTTGAAAGTGTGAGGGCATTACCATCAAGATGGAATGCTGTGATTAAGCCCTCAACAAATATTTAAAATTTAAGATTCATCTATAATATATTATAATTTTTTTATTTAATAAATAATAGATTTGAAAATATTAATTATTAAAATGAGTTTTTATGTATATATTTTTAATTTATTTTAATTATTGATGATTTTTTTTTATAAAATTATATCGATCATTATAAATTAATTAAATTAAAAATTTAAATATATAATATCAATTAAATAAAAAAAGTACGAGGGCATTTTCAGAAATAAGATATATGACAGGAGGTAAAATGAGAATTGCGTTTACATGGATAAAAAGCCAGCTGGCCGGTTCGTAAATACGGTCCGGTTTAAACACTGTCGTAACTGGACCGCTTTCCGCTCCCGTAAAGAGACCTCGAGGACTTCGCAAAAATCTGCTCTTCCATCACCACCCAGCCGTGTCAATGGCCTCCGTCCTCCTCCTCCTTCTCTTCTCCGTCGCCTCCGCCTCCGATATCACCTCTGACCGCGCCGCCCTACTCGCTTTCCGCGCCGCCTTGTACGGCGCAACCAATTGGTGGAACGTATCCGAGGACTCTCCTTGCTTCTGGGACGGAGTCACCTGCGAAGCCGGCCGCGTCACCGAGCTCCGCCTCCCAGGATCTAGCCTCAATGGCTCGATCCCCTCGGGTACGATCGGAAACCTCACCGCCCTCCAAGCCCTCAGCCTCCGCTACAACCACCTCTCCGGTACCCTCCCCCCGGATTTCTCCGCCCTCGTCTCCCTCCGCTACCTTTACTTGCAGAACAACCGGCTATCCGGAGATATACCATCCGTTTTATTCGGCCTTCGTCAGCTGGTCCACCTCGATCTCGCCGCGAACTCCCTCGCCGGCTCGATTCCGGTGTGGTTCAACAACCTTACCGCCCTAGAGGTGCTGTTTCTTGAGCAAAACCGACTCTCCGGAGAGATCCCTGACCTCCTTCTGCCGAGTCTCGTCCAGTTCAATGCGTCCTTCAACCAACTTAATGGGTCGATCCCCGCATGGCTCAGGGGCATGCCGGCGAGCTCCTTCGTCGGGAACTCCCTCTGTGGAAGCCCTCTCGACTCCTGCCCCGCCGAAGGTGGCGGCGGAGGGAGCAAGCTTTCTGACGGCGCAATCGCCGCGATCGTTATCGGTTCCGTCATCGGCTTTGCCACTCTCCTCGTCCTCATCATCTTCCTCTTCTTCCGAAAGAGGAAGAAAAAGGGATTTCCTGAGCAAAAGGAGGCGGAGAGGAGTCCATCGGCATCAGAAACGACGATGAAAAGAGGGGTTCTGGATGCCGCGGCCAGCACTCTCCCATCTCGTCCTCCGCCGCCGCCTCTGCCCGCATTGGCTCGCGCGTTGAGCGGTGGCCGGACGCTCGTGTTCATCGGGAACGTTCAGAGAATATACGACCTGGAGGACTTGCTGCGGGCTTCGGCGGAGGTGCTCGGGAAGGGGACGACCAGCACAACCTACAAAGCTTTGCTGGAGACGGGGTTCGTGGTGGCAGTGAAGCGCCTCCACGACGCCAGCCTCCCCGAGAAGAACTTTCGGGAGAGGCTGGAGGCCATCGCCGCCTTGGACCACCCAAACTTGGTGTCCCTCCAGGCTTACTACTACAGCAAAGACGAGAAGCTTTTGGTCTACGAGTACATACCCGATGGAAGCCTCTCCTCCATTCTCCACGGTCTCTACTCTCTCCCTTCCCTTTCTCTGTTCTTAACCTCAAAATTTCAATCTGATGATCTTTGAACCCCTCGCAAATCGATTTACCCAATTCTGTCTATGATTCCAATTCTGGAATGATGCCTTTCTCTGTTCTTAAGATTCCGTATGACTTCCGATTGAGGATCTTCGAACTCCTCATTGGCAGTCTTCGCTGACTATGATTTAGTCTGGCTTGTTGTTTGTGATTGTGAATGATAATTTTCAATCTTGGATTGCAAAATGTTAGGTAACAAATCATCCGGCCGCACTCCTCTGGACTGGGAGACAAGATTAGAGATTGCTCTAGGCGCGGCCCGGGGCATCGAATCCATCCATTTCAGGGGCTCTGAGCTTTCTCATGGCAACATCAAGTCATCCAACATCATCCTCTCCAAGTCGAACCAGGCCTATGTCTCGGACGCCGGCTTAAACACTCTCAACTCCACCCCAACGCCCAGCCAACGCTCCGGTGGCTACCGCGCGCCGGAGGTGACTGACGTCCGAAAGGTCTCCCAGAAGGCCGACGTGTACAGCTTCGGAGTGCTCCTCATGGAATTACTCACCGGGAAGCCCCCAACACAGTCCAGCAACGGCGACGAATGCATTGATCTACCGAGACGGGTGCGATCTGTGGCGAGGGAGGAGTGGAACTCAGAGGTGCTTGATCCTGAACTGCTGAGGTTTCAGAATGTTGAGCAGGAAATGGCGGAGCTATTGGAGCTGGCAATTGCTTGCACCGCCCCCTCACCGCACGTCCGGCCGTCGATGTCTGAAGTTGCAGGCCAAATCGAAAGGATACACATCCGTTCGAACTTGGGAGATCAAAAACAAGGTTAACTTTCACTTCAAATTGCATATAATCATCATCCAAAAGGATTGTCTACTCACTTTCTTCCATGTATGAACTGAAATTTGATGATTTGCAGTTCATCCTTGGAAGAACTACCATGCTTCTTTCATTTGCTATATTTCTTTGACTCGGAACTTTTCATGCGTTCGTGCTTTTTTCAAACTCTGAGATTCATTAGATTATTCAATGCTCTTTCAACTTGTTTGTCTTCTCTATTTTAATGATTTGTTCTATTCAATGGTTTGAATGTAGCAATGGATCATATCTTATTGAGTTTCAAAACGATCTACAAGTTTGTAAATGGATGACAAGAATTCATTCATTTATTATGTCTTATTGAGTGTCACAAGCTTTTATATATAGTTCAGTCAACTTTGATTGTGCAATCAAAATTTCACAAAACTTTAAATTCTCACATTATTGATTCGTAATTTATGATATAATTATTATGGCATCATCCGTATTCTCACACCAAATTAATGAATTTGAATTATGAACACAAATTTAAATTTAAATAATCCGATCAATTAGATCTTCTAATAATAATTTAATTATCTAAAATTTGATACTTAATTATGACGTATTATAATTTTTTTTTTAATAAATAGTGAATTTAAGAAAAATTTACAAATCAAAGATTTAAATATTTAATACAATTAAAATATATATATATATATAATAAAAATAAAAGAATTTTATCGTGCTTGTGCCCCTAACAATAAGAATTAATATCTTAGAGGATAAATTCTAAATAAAATATATAATTTGTACTTCCAATTTATTCAATAAGTAACTTAGCAAGAAAATTATCTATCTGGCAAAACTCAAACACTTGAATTTCAAAAAACAAAAATTATTGTATTACAAATTGGTAAATACATGTATTGTTTCATGATGTTTCATATTTTATATAACCTTTAGTTCGGTAAAAAAAAAAAATGTTATCTTGACAGCTTCCTCTCATGATTGTCTAATATTATTGAGAAAAAATAAATTAGAAAATTGAAATAGTAAAAGGATATATTCATAATTTTTTATCAAAATTTAAGTTTTATTTGAATTTGATAATAGGGACTCATATCACCCTTAGTTGGACCTAGAAAAATAATCAAAAGTTGAATATTGTTCCACTTTGTTGGGGCGGCATGATATTATATATCTAGTATAGATAGTAATACGGTGCCATATATTTTATTTCAATTGCTGACGTCATGAGACTGTATTTATTAATAATAACGCTTTAAAATGTATTAAATGTTTATATATAGTTATTCTCGCAGTAGGTATGTAGCTGTTTTTGCGCGTTTTCCCCCCATTGTTTAATTAATATTTCCTTGATTTTGTCAAATCTTGCACAATGAAATGAAAGATAGAAAAAAAAAATGACAACTCATTTATAAAAATTAAATAAAAAATTTAATAAAGAAACAAAAAGGGGAAATAATTATATATAATCCTTACTCAACTCATTTACCAAATTGAATAGTTTTTAATAAATTGAATAGTTTGATATTTCGATTGGCTTGTGTCTCATATTAATCCACTAGCCGTCCTAGTGTATCTCATTCACAAAAAAAATCTATTTTTTCTTTTAAAAAATAATTACAGATAATTTATCTCCTTTTTCCTTGAAATTTGATTGATGTTTCTTAAATCATTCTAATTAAAATAGGACAAAGAAGCTTGAAGCAGAGAAATCAAACATGACAATAACTTGTATAAAAATGAACAAATCCTGTTAGTTTTTTTCCCCCTTTCTTTGTCATAACTCAAAGCTGATGTAATTCTTTTGAAATTGGATGTGGGATTCTGTTCTTCATCATTCAAATCTCAAAATCCAATTTCTAATAGATCTCTTTTTCTCCCTTAAATGATAATATAAAATTTCATAAGTGAATTTGTAAGTCTTTACTAGGGGTACAAATGAATCAATTTGTTCGCGAGCTGTTTGAATCGATTCAAAAAATATTTAATTTGTATTTAAAATTATCGAATTCGAATCAAATTTAAATATGTTCGATAATTTTTTTTTTGAGTCAATTCAAATTTATAATATTTTATTAGATGGTTGAACTCTGAATATTTTTATATAATTTTAATTTAAATATACTCAAAATACTCAAATCAAAATTTAAACAATTTAATTGAACTTGAGCTTATATTTTATTTCGAACCAAACGCGAGTCAAAATTATTTTTATTTTTGAATTTTGATTTCCCTAGTCTTTAAGGTTGTCGCATCTCTATTGCTTCAAGAAACACAACACTTGGAAGAGAGAATTGAAAATTTACCAATGAGCACACACAATGTGCTAGTGGATGATTAATTTACTGATAATGATAGGAAAGTTCATCACATAATTGTTCAACCATATAGTCATTCACATTGCAATAGTCTGTCCCATGCCTGACTATTGATGTTAAAGTTGCCAGCAAAACAAAATGGCCAATGACTCTGACTCCTCTTGTATTTGATGCTTCAATTGTTTAACCAAAAAATAAGTGCTCAAAAATGAAAAGCAACCAAGTGAGGATAGCTCTTATCACAATGTTTTTCCCTGCATTTAATAATCACAATCAGGTTAATAATAATCTGGACTATCAAAAATAATCAGTTGTCCGGATCTATTCACATTTCGATCCATTAGCTTATAAGGTAGACCTTCACAGAAAACTCTTTGGAGGTCCCTTAAGTTCCGTTCCAGTAAAAACTGAAAACCACACAAAATAGAAAAAGAAGATAAGAATACGATCACAAACTAGAGCATAGATGAAATGATTTGGTTTTGTCCTCTGATGACCCATAATTTTCAAATCTCTGATAACAAGGAGCTAGAAGATACAATCAACAAGATTCACAGATATTGCATCTCACCAGATTCACAATTATTGAATCTAAAAAAATAGCATAAATCTTGTTGTTTACAGCCATGACCACAAAGAGAGAATTCTATAACTCGAGAAGAGCTGCATAAACAACATGATTTCACCCTCCCATTCTATAAAGCAAAGTGTTGGCGATGCAGATCCAGAGTTAATAGATCTCATCATATTCACAACTATTGATAATACCAAACCAATCATCTAACAATGATAGTAATTACCTTCGATGACTGAATTTGGCCGAGACAAAATTAGAAATCTTCCTCCTTCAAATCAGACTCCACTCCGACATAATTAAACATCAACATATAAAAATCATGTATATTACAATGGTTCAATCTGTATTTACATATTAAGCTGTAAATTCTGCTCACCAGATCCAAGAAAAGGTGGACCTTATAGATGATATATGTTTTTTCTTCCCTGCCAAAGTTGTCATCAATAAAAACATGCATTCATTATATCCAGAAATTGCTTTAACTTTGCAGAAATCTTAAAATTTACAAAGTTTGCTGAAACGATGTTTTCTTTGGTCAAATTCACTGACATCACAGAAGAACATCAAGACTAAAAATCCAACCATTTATCTACATTTCTATTTTAAACAACCATAAAAAGGGTTCATTTAGGGACACAATGGTGGTTAATTATTGAACAATTTCTTAATTACATGCTAAAAAATACAGTACAGTAACATCCCTAACATGACAATTTATCATACTCTAACAAACAATTGAATTACACATTGTCCAGACAATCATACACAGACTGATGTTATTTATTTACTTACTTGATAATGTATATATGAAAGCAAAGCCCATTTCCATGAAAGTAGACTTTAAACCCAAGAGTTGAGATTTTTACCAACTTGGAACCAAGTTGGCACCTCTCATATAGATTAAGTGATGTTACTTGGTACTGAGAGACTCCTCACTCTCAATGCTGGACTTTTGATCTGCTGTAAGTGATGAGTCCTTCCCGTTGCCAGAAAGATTGATATCAGTTAATGAAGATAAGCTTGATACATTGCCTCTCTCTGGGATTATCTTGGAGCAAGAGTAGGGCATGGCACCGGTCAACCTAACAAAGGTAGAAGATTTGTAACTATTATCAGTTCTTATCTGTAATTCTGGTAAAATAAGAACTCTACCAGTTCTTATCAGTAATTCTACAAAGTCATGGAGAAACCCAGTAGCAAAGAAGTGAGGCAGCAAGAGAACAATCATAACACAGTAAGTACTTGAAGCAATAAAGAAGTGAATTTAACACAATAAAACCAACCTCTCCTTGCGTTTTTCTAAAAAGCGTGTAAGTGATGCCTTCCGAGCTTGTGGAACAGCTGCAAATAGGCAACCAGCATAATCTTAACAAAATTGCGAGCTAATAGTTAGTTTTGCAATACAAGAAAAGATTAACTGAGATGTGATTAGATGAACTAAAAGAAAATTGGTCTCTACTGATCGCGTTCATTATGTAATAATTAAATGAACTCAGAATATTGGAGGAATTACCTTTTGGAATGTTAGTTTCTGCAGTTTCCAAGCTGAAAACAGCAGATGAAGTTGTCACAGCGCCTTGCTGGTTTGCTGGAATTAGTTGAAAAGCAGTTTTAGAATCTGCTGCATTGCTATTCATTCTAAAACCACCTGGTGAGCTAGCCACTGAATGCGATGTGACTGATGATGAAATACCCTGGTTCTTCGGCGTAGGAATTATGGCCTGCTTCTTTTTTGTCCTTGAATCAATAGATCCTGCCATTTTGGTTGGAGCCATTGATGTGGTTGGTATGGGTGCATGGGCTGTTTGATCCATAATATTAGAATTCATATTGGATCCCTGGCTTGCTAAAGAAAAAATCTCTTGTACCTGAAAAAACAAAACATTTGATGACATAGCTTCACAACATGCTATCTCTTATATCTCACAAATGACATAAACACCATTGAACATAAATACTAACCTTGTCTGATGAAACATCATCGTACACATTCACATGACCAGCATAAAAGATAGTTAGCTGAGCAGTCATTTTAGTGGGCCATGGAGTATTCCTAATGAAACCAATCAAATATACCACAATGTCACCAATAAATGAAAAACTAATGTTGATAAGAACAATAGAGAACTTGTACCAAAAGCCTGAACTTGTCTTACAAGCTGCCAGGATGACCAACAAAGTTACTGGGGCCAATTTGACTGCCAAGAAATTGTTGCTTCGGGTAGGCATTTCTTACATTAGGGTGATTATGTGCATATTGGATGTTGGAGAAAGGGCTGCTGTCAGTGGCAGGAAAGCCATGGTCCAAGAAGACAGGAAATGTTGGGAGTTCATTCAATTGGTGGTGCAAAGCAGAGAAGGATTCTGCTTTAGAAGGCTGATATGCACACAGGGGATATTGACTGAAGCCTTTTTTATCAAAACCCAAACAATTCTACATAAGCATGGCGCCAAATTTGTCACTTTGGTAAGGTATTATACAATTCATGAATCGTGATATATACAACTAACATGTAAATACCTGAGCTGCTAAAACATGGGGAGTTTTCTGATTGACCTCAAAGGCATCCATCAAAGATAAATGATGAAATCTTGAAGATGAATGGTTATTAAAGACATGTTTCCTAGGCTTCTCTTCTTGTGGACACTTGGGGAACCTGAACTGCTGGGTGGTAGATACCATATTTGAGAAAGGCCACTTCACTGATGGGAGAGCTGAGGTTCAAAACCAAAATACACAAGGCAATCATACAGCCAAACCAAAATTACTGATCAGAAATCCTGTAAGACTCATTAACCCAAATGCCAATAGCTAAATCCACCATAAAAATCAAAATATCAGTCATTTGTGACAAATGCTCTCTTTCTTAACAATGTTTCTTGTCATTTAAAAGATATAATCTCATGCAAATCTATAGATGTAGAAACTAGAGCAACACGAGATCAAAAAAATCCCTTGCATGTCAGAATATGAATTTAATGAGTTGTTTAAGCCAGTGTTATTAATAATAATTTTTTAAAAAGGTATAAAAGTATATAGTGATGAAAAGTATATAATGGATCACTATACAAATGGAAATAAAGAAGATTCAGTTGCCAAGGCTACCTAAAGAGGAGTATTAAGAATACTACATAATGTTTTACTGCTGCACTTATAAATGCAAGTCTTATTTCTGATTAACGTTGCTTTCAACATTACTTGGCTTTAAAAGAATTCTAATCACCACTGCTTTAGACAGTAGCTGCAATAACTGAGAATTTTAGTCATCATTACCAAACCACACCCTCAAATATTGTTTTTTTACCAAATCATTCCCCTGCGCAATTTTGATTCAAATTACCCTTGATTTTTTATATCTACATTTTATCATCTGACAAGTTAATTTGCAAATTGGTAATTAACTTGAGCCTCAAAGGACTCAAATTTATTCAAAATTGAGGTTTGACATACCTGAAATAAACCAAAATAGGTCGAAAGGCACCTAAAAGTATTTTTTTGTCAAAATGAAAACAAAAAAAAAAATCAGATTTGCAAATCCACTTGCAGTATATTCTGTGCATTTTTTTCATTCCAATACAATTAGGTTCCAAATACCCCAATAACGACTATATTTGTTGGTAGTTACTCAAAAATATAGTTTTTAACCCAAAAGAGCTTATGGATCACCCAAACTTTACTTGCAATTTTCCAGTGGTGATTAAAATATAGCTTTTAATCCAAAATATAGTTGGGTCTGATTTGATAAATCCGCAGAAATTGAATGTCAAACTGGCAATCAAACATAAAATTCTTTGGTGTTGGCATTTTTTTAAAATAAAAATTAAGCGTGGCCTATTCTTCATAATGGGTTTCTCACAGCTTATTTATTTTCTTCCTTTAAATTTCTTTCAATTCATGAGGCAATGGTATAGAGTATTGGCCTATGGTTTCTTTTACAACCTGATGATTAGAGAAATAATTTGTCAGATTACCCTGCATAGGTAATACAAATCTTTCAGTGTGCTAAATAAAAAAAAGTAGAAGTAAAATCTCATTCTTCTTCTTCTTTGTTAATTTCACAGTATAATATGACGATTTTACAGCAGATAAGGCAATCTAATCTTTAAGGAAATGGAGACAGCCAACACCGATAAAAATAAATCATCCAGCAAAAATAACTAGGAAATCACTATAATCCAAAAAAAAAAAAATCATAATTCACTAGAGAACAATAGGGGCTAATCCACCATAAAAATAGCTTAATATATCTGTAGCTTACTCCTATAAATCACTACACTAGGAAAATTTCCTGGCAATTTTATCCTAAACAATAGGCTAATCCACTATAAACATCATACACCGTTAGCTAATAATTAGCTGAACATTAAAATAGCTTAAAACAGTTTAGCAAAAATCAGATCCTCAGCAAACCTAAAGCGCCAGTTCCAAAAATAAAGAGGAAGAAAAAATACATATGAAGAATAGAACCAACCCTAGGTTCATGGATCCAACATAAACGCTTAGAGTGATTATAAAATTAGCATACCTGCTTCGCAACGGCCCGCAGCGGCGCCGTCACCGGAATCCCGTCCGAGGATTCCGAGGAAGTCCCTCTCCATCGCCGGATCCGATTGAAAAATAAATCTAGTTGATGCAACCCTCCGGCCCTCCCTTTATCTCAATCTCTCCTCCTCTCGACGCCACCAAAGCCTCAGAGAGCTCTGTGACGGTTCTTTCTTCTTTTTTTTTATTGGATATTATCTAATTGGAAATGAAGAGGTTACCGGGCGGCGCCGGTGGAAGCCCACGTGCGACCGCAAAGGAATCGACAAAGCCGGTATCGACGAGGGATGACGGCACGTGCCCAAGGGGACGAACTGGCGTGGCCCGTGGGGAGCCGGATCGGCTTGAGCTGAGCTGAATAAATCGGCTTCACAATTAGCTGCCAACCCGACGGCATCTAGGCAGATGACAAAATTTTTCACTGCCCTACGAAGTTTAATCAATTTCAATTTGACCCTCAACTTTTGTAGTACTACTTACGTTTGACCCTCAAATTTTTAATCTTTTAATCACTTTAAAATATATATATAAGCTTTAATAATCTTTAATATATATATATATTAATTTTAATCCAAAATAAAGTATAATAATTTTGATTAAAATCATTATCATTTAGTTACTAAAAAATATGAATAGACTCAAATGACCTTTTAAAATGCACCTAATTTTATTTTAAAATTCTAATATAAAATATCAATATAATAGTTTTGCATCAAAATCTACATGTTTTTAATTTACAACTCAAAAATATTTTTTAAAAAATAAGAAGCTTTATATCACTTCATTCTTTTATTATTATATTTAAAAATTTATAATTTTTTTCTATTATTTTTATACTATATTTTATTAATAATTTTAATCAAAACTAATATATAAGTTTGCTTAAAATCATTGCTTAGAGGAGTTGACTGGTTGGTCTAATTTTAAGGTAAACATGTGAAATTGTAGAGAATTTAGAAGAATAAAAAAAACATCAATAAAATTTCTGTTAGTATGGAGTCCTAGGGAATGATCGAATAATATTAGATCTATTACATATTATTTTATTTTATATTTTACAAATTTTTTTTTTATGATTTAAATCAGTTAAAATCATATGACAATAACTTGCTAAATTTAAAAGAATAGATTTAGTAAATGATTTCATAAAATTCAATATTTTTTTTAAAAAATACTATAATAACACTGAACTAAATAAATACAAAAATTTGATAAATATTTTCTCTTGTTATATTAGTTTGGCAGTTAAATGCTCTCTGTCAAAGTATTTTAAAGATATTTTTCTACTAAACAAATAAATTATCAAACTTGAATTTAAATCTTTCCTTATCTTTTGGGCCGTGGGCCGAAGCTTGTTGGGCCCACCTCTCGAGCTCAACTCTTATTCATCTCACTCCGTTTGACTGCGTGAGAGGACATTCTCGTCTTTTGACTTGGGTCTTATCGATGGAAGAGAAAAAAAGGAGCCGAGAAAGGGTTTTGGTGCTGGACAACAGGAGCGATCCAAAGAGGCGTCGGCTCGAAGGTCCCTCCCTCAAATCCCTGGTTTTCTATGAATCAGATGCTTTTGTTGGCATTTTCTTTGGATTCGTGGAAGAAATTAGCGTCCTCCCTTCTATACTGGTTCACCTTGCCATTGAAATTTTTGCCTTACCTAAGTTGGAAGAGATTTTGAGATGTTATCATCCTGATCCGCTGGCTATGTGTTTTTTTGTCATTTTTGGTCACTATTGATAGTGTTCATTCATAATGAGGCGTTCTGAGGAAAGAATTAAAACAAAAGGACACTAATTTTAAGTTTCTTTGGACTCTCTTGTTGTTGCGTGGGTTATTTAACAAGCTTGTGAACTCCCATCTTCACTCTGTTATGTTCTTTGCATAAAAAAATCTTATCCCATTTATCGATAGGGATGTTGCATTTCAAGACAACTCCGCCCACGAACTAGTTATGTTCGGTCCCAAGCCTGAATAAAGGAGGAGGGTTGTGTTAGGTTGCCAATTAAACTATGATAAATTTCAATGAATGGATCAATTAAACTATTGTGCTAATATTAAGATGTTCCTCGTAAGGAACGCGTTACAGGGTCCGACTATAACGTCTCGGCAAAGGCGGCTACATTTCCATAAAAACTCGGGTGTAGTGCTAAATATGACTATAACGTATCGGCAAAGACCGTTATATCTCCATGAAAACTTGGGTGTAGTGTTAAATAGAAAAGAGTTTTCATACCATAAGTTGGATAAGAACAAATATTATAAGAAAATTAATAGTTTAAGATTTAAAACATGGAATATAGGAACCCTCATTGGTAAATTAATGGAGGTAGTAGATGCGATGATCAGGAAAAGAATTAGTATTTTGTGTGTACAAGAAACAAAAATGGGTAGGTGAGAAGACAAAAATGATAAAGAACTCGGATTTTAAGTTATGGTACACAGGAAAGAGTAAATTAAAAAATGAAGTGGATATTGTTGTAGATAGTTCGTTAAAGAATGAAGTTGTAGGAGTAGTTAGAAAAGGGATAGAATTATAGCTCTCAAGATAATAGTGGTGAAAGAAACTGTGAACGTAATCAGCGTATATGCACTTCAAGTAGAATTAAATGAAACTACCAAATTAAGGTTTTGGGACGACCTAGATGAAGTATTAAAAAACATTCCACTAAATGAAATGATTTTTATAGGAGGCGTTTAAATGGGCATGTCGGAGTGAAAAATAAGGAATACGAAATGATACATGGAGGTTATGGGTTTGGAATGAGAAATGAAGAAGGGAAAGTTATATTGGATTTTGCGATAACATATGACCTTATATTAGCTAATACATATTTTAAGAAAAGAAAAGAGCACGCGGTCACGTTTAAAAGCGGGAATAATAAATCGCAAATTGACTTTATTATGGTTAAGAAGAAGGATAGAAAGATTTGTAAAGAATACAAAGTCATCGCTGGAGAAAGCTTAACTACCCAACATAGATTAGTAGTGTTGGATATACGCTTCAAATATAGTATAAATAGAAAAAAAATATATACGACTCCTATAATTAAGTGGTGGAAGTTAAAGGATAGGAAACAAAACATATTTAAGGAGAAGGTTGGAGGAGTACAAGCATTAGGGGAAATATATAGTGACCCCAATATGACATGGGATAAGATGGTATCAAAGTTGAAAATAATAGCTAAGAGTGTACTCAGTGAGTCAAAGGGGAATGCACCACCAAGCAAGGAATCTTGGTGGTGGAATGAGAAAGTACTTAAAAAAGTGAAAGAAAAACGAACAGCTTATAAGGAATTATATATCTATAAGAATGAGGACAACTTAAAAAAATATACATCAACCAAGAAAGAGGCTAAGAAAGTAGTGAATGAAGCAAAGAATAAAACTTTTGAACAATTATATAAAAAATTGGATACAAAAGAAGGGGAAAGCGACATTTATAGAATAGCTGAAGCGAGAGAAAGGAAGACAAGAGATCTTACCCAAATAAAATGTACTAAAGATGAAT
Source organism: Hedychium gardnerianum (assembly GCA_038050645.1). Lineage (NCBI taxonomy): Eukaryota > Viridiplantae > Streptophyta > Magnoliopsida > Zingiberales > Zingiberaceae > Hedychium > Hedychium gardnerianum. The sequence goes on from JBBUKS010147220.1 coordinate 22,919, forward strand.
GTAATAAGGTACTAGTAAACGATGGAGAAATAAAAGAGAGGTGGAAGAGGCATTTTCATCAACTTTTTAATAAAGGTTTAGGTGACAACTTAACTTAGGTAATTTAAGTAGGTCAAATGAGTACAAAAATTTAAATTTTTATCGTAGAATTTAAATTTTAGAAGTAGAACAAGCTTTAAATGAGAAGCATAATGGAAAAACTATTGGACCCGATGATATTCCGATAGAGGTATGAAAGTGCCTAGGGACACAATGTATTGAATGACTTACACAATTATTTAACATGATATTGAAAACGAAAAAAATTCTTGATCAATGGAGGGTAAGTACTCTCGTGCCTTTATATAAGAACAAGGGAGACATATAAAATTATGCAAACTATAGGGGTATCAAACTAATTAATCATACCATGAAACTTTGGGAAAGAGTAATAGAAAAAAGATTAAAGAAGGAGGCCACGGTGACCAAAAATCAATTTGGGTTTATACTTGGAAGGTTGACAATAGAAGTTATACATCTTCTTAGGCAACTAATTGAAAAGTATCAGGAGCAAAAACAAGATTTAGACATGATGTTCATTGACTTAGAAAAAACTTATGATAGAATCCCAAGAGAAATTATATGGAGAATTCTAGAAAAGAGAGGTATTAGCGTAACATATATTGATCTAATTAAGGATATGTACGAGAACGTAATGACCAGAGTGAAAACTTTAGGCGGGTTAACTGAAATATTTCCAATAAAGATAGGATTACATCAAGGATCAACTCTAATTCTTTATCATTTTACACAAATCATGGACGAACTCACTGGACACAATCAAGACATAGTATCGTGGTGTATGTTATTTGCAAATGATATTATTTTGGTAGATGAGACATGTGGAGGAGTCAATGATAAACTAAAATTTTGACGGGAAACACTAGAAGTGAAAGATTTTAGACTGAGTAGAGTAAAGACAAAATATATGAAATTTAAGTTTAACAGTATTAGCCGTAATTAGACAATTGTTAAGATAGGAGATAACGAGTTGTGTGAACTGAGAGCTTTAAATATTTATGATCTTTTTTACAAAATGATGGAGGGATTGAGAGATGTCTTACATAGAATACAAGCAGGATGGTTGAAATGGAGAAGAGCGTTGGGTGTTTTATGTGATTGTAAAGTACCTCTAAAATTTAAAGGAAAATTTTATAAAACGGCAGTTAGACCTACTATGTTATATGAAGCTGAATGTTGGGCTATGACTCGAGCACATGAGAAGATGAGAGTTGCAGAGATGAGAATATTAAGGTGGATGTGTAGACATACAAAGATGGATAAAATAAGAAATTAGAGTATTAAAAAAAAATCGGAGTAATATTTATTGAGAAAAAAATTTGAGAAACATGTTTAAAATGGTATGGACATGTACTTAGACGATCAATAAATGCTCCAGTTAAGCGATATGAAACAATGACAAATATACACATCAAATAAGGAAGAGAAAAATCAAAAAAGACTTGATTAGTAATAAGATAAAATTTATTTAAATATAGATGATGATACAGTAGGAGATAGAATTTAATAATGTAAAATAATTCGTATAATTGATTTTATATAGTGGGATAAAATTTGATTATTATTATTGTTGTTATACTCTCATCAATTTTCAGGTACGAATTTTGGATTCTGCAGAGTTCTTTTGATTGATTATCTTGGTGTTTTCAGATTGTAAATAGCTGGGACACATAAGCCATGGATTCCCAAAGTGACGGAATTTATTTCCCTTGAAAGATTTACAAAAGAGAAAGCTTACAACACTCAAACACTTAAGCAAAGAGTTCACTAGCTAAGGAATAGATTTCTCCGGTGTTTCTCGGATGATCTAAACCTTCTATGTTACATGGTTTATATAGGGAAAGATAGTGCTGGTTGGCATACTGAGTAGTCATCTTTTCTTCTTTACAGCAAGATAAAGATGCTGATTTGACAAAAGTTGCCTGATTGGTTTCCTTTCCAGCACATCATGTATTATTGCTCGATAAAGGACGGCTCCCCGGGGCTCAATCCTTATCGGAATCTTATCCAGGCCCACCACTGCTTTACGGGTGGACAGCTTTGATCTCGGAGAAAA
>JBBUKS010147755.1:0-25015 GCA_038050645.1 Hedychium gardnerianum
CGTCTCTCCGCAGTTCCCCGGTTCCTGAAAACCTCGGCTCTTGGGAGTCCGTTCTTTCCGCAGTTCCCCTGTTCCTGAAAGCCCCAGCTCCTGGGGTTCACGTCTCTCCGCAGTTCTCTGGTTCCTAAAAGCTCCGGCTCCTTAAAGCTCCGGCTCCTGGGGTCCCATCTCTCCGCAATTCCCCGGTTCTTGAAAGGCCCGGCTCCTGGGGGTCCCGTCTCTCCGCAGTATCCCGGTTCCTGAAAGCTCCGGCTCCTGGGGGTCTCGTCTCTCCGCAGTTCTCCGGATCCTGAAAGCCCCGGCTTCTAGATGTCCCGTCTCTCCACAGTTCCTCGATTCCTGAAGGCCTCAGCTTCTGGGGGTCCCGTCTCTTCGCAATTCCTCAGTTCCTGAAGGCTCCAACTCCTGGGGGTCCCATCTCTTCGCAATTCCCCGGTTCTTGAAGATCTCGGCTCCTGGGGTTCCATTTCTCCATGGTCCTCCAACTCCTTATAGCCTCGACTCATTTCGTCGCCCTCTGATTCGTACGTTTTCCTCCACATAACTCGGAACGAAGAGTCATTGCTCGCAGAAGACGAGGGCAACGTAGCCGTTACCACGCGAAGAACGTGGGAAACAGAGTCATTTACTCCAAGTGAATGACTATTGAATGAGGTAACGTAGCAAGAAACGCGGAACACATGGAAGACGTGAATCCCCACGCCCATACGATGTTATAAAAGTCCACCTGCCCCCGCAGGCAGAGATATGCGCACATACACCTTCGTAAACCCTAGCTATTCTTCATCTTCTCCACTCTACGAGACTCTAACTTGAGCGTCGGAGTGACTACACCAGGGAACCCCTAGTCGTCCCTCTAACTCCTCTTCTTTGCTCTACTCTTGCGGTGACATTGACGAGCGATTGACAGTCAAGTCAACATCGACGTCAACTCACCGATGACTCACCCGTCGGCGATCCTGGACAGGATCAAATTGGCGTCGTCTGTAGGAACACTGAGTTAAAACCTGAATAGAACGTTAAGATGGATGACACTAATGTGCCCAACGTCATCACCATGGCAACAGAAAACTTCAACAAGCTAATCACCGCGACGGTACATGCAGTGTTGCAGGACAGTCGTAGCAATCAACACCGCCCATACCTCCCCTCGACGAAATGTCTATCGAATCAACAGAAGCGCCACAGCTGCCCGGCAAAGGGTCTACCCGGCCCAAGAAAACGCCCTAGGTAGCGATTCCTACCTTAATGGACACGTCGGCGACACGGGAGTTGTCTTTGGAATCCTCAGGAGAGACCCCACATCGAGGTCCGAAGAAAGAAAAAATCCCTATACCAGGCAAAGCGAAAGCTCCTCTGGGTCATCCATTCTCCAAAAATATCCTTCAGGATGGGTTACCCCGACACTTTTGGGCGTTTCAAATTGGAGAGTACCACGGAACCACCGACCATACTGTATATGTAAGTTCGAGAACGTCTCCTTATTACACCAATATACGGATGACGTCAAGTGTCGAGTCTTCCTGACAACCCTCTCGGACCTGGCGCAAAGATGATTCAATCGTCTCCCCGCCTCCTCCATTTATACTTTTGAGGAGTTCAAAATCATGTTCATGCAACACTTTGCCACCAGCCAGAGGTATCAAAAGACTCCACACGATCTGTTCGCTCTCAAGCAGAAGTCCAAGGAACCATTAAAGGATTATCTACAACGGTTCAACCGGGTAGTTATGGATGCTCCTTCCATTACCCCGGATGTACAGGTCAGTGTCTTCTCTCAAAGCCTGATAGACAGAGATTTCTTCAGATCTTTGGTCAAGAAGCCTCCGATCAATTTCGACGGGTTACAGACTCGGATCCTCAAATATATTCAGGTAGAAGAAGCTCAGTTTATGAAGAGAAAAGAAGTCCAAACTCCCAAATATATTCGTAGAAGAAGCCCAGTCTGTGAAGAGAAAAGAAGTCCAAACTCCGGCTGCCGCCCCCACTCAATCGGACCGCAAGGCTCCGCAACTCCCCTTGCGGAATCAAGAACACCGTAACCACAGTAACAAGAAGATTGTGCAGACAGTTGAAGTCGCCCCGACTCTGACTCCTGAGTCTAGTAGAGGGTTCTCCATGGGGGACCAATATTGCGTCTTTCATCAGTCAGAGACTCATTCGACCCGAGACTGTCAATAGTACGCTTGGGAACTACGGCAGGTGGCTGACGAGTGGAAAGCTCTCCGAAATCGACCAAGTTGAGGAGGATCCCTCAAGCCCTATCGACATCCACGCTGCCCCGATGGTAATGCTGCTCTGGACCGTCGTTCAGAGCAACGATCCCCGTCCCTAGAAGGGAGCCTCGATCTTCGTCCCGACCTCAGCAGGAGGCAGATCGAAACAAGGAGAAAGACAAAGGCAAAAGCGAGATGGATCTCCGAGGAACGGTCCACATGATTGCAGGAGGACCAACAAATGGGGACTCCATGCGAGCTTGGAAGACCCACGATTGGAGACTAGAAAGCTACGGAATAATCACCAATCGAGAAAGCGGGAAAGGCCCAACAATTAACTTTGGGCCCGAGGATTTAAAAGAAGTCGAAACTCCTCATAATGACGCCCTAGTAATCGCAGCTTGGATCGCTAACTATATGGTGAAGAGGGTATTCGTTGACACAAACAGTTCTGTCAACATCATTTTTAAGCAAGCCTTTGACCAATTGCAATTTGAAGAGGAGAAACTATACTGAACACTTGTACGAGTTCACAGGGCATGAAGTACAACCAATGGGTCAGATCACCCTTTCTCTTTCTCTAGGGGGAACTTATGGTGAGGACAAGGCATACACTCTTCCTCATTGTAAATACGGTTTCCGCTTACAATGTTATATTAGGGAGGCCCTGAGCGCATTTCAAGCGGTGGTATCCACCTTCCACCAAAAGCTCAAGTTTTCAGTGGAGGACCAGATCGGGGAAGCAAAGGGAGACCAGCTGATAGCTAGAAAATGCTATGTCAACATGATCAAGACCGATTCGCCCAAAGCCCCACGAATTCAAGAAGCCTCGGTACAAGCCGTTCAAGTACCCCCATCTTGCCTAATAGAAAGCAAAGAGAATGTGCAAATTTACCCTGACTTATCGAGGGAATTGCCCGAGTGGCCACCGATCTTTGTCCAACTAAAATAAGAATTGATCGCATGTCTCTCACGCAATTATGATGTCTTTGCATGGTCCGCCAAGGAGGTCACAGGTGTCTCCCCGACGGTAATGGCTCATCAGTTGAACATACTCCCTGATGCTCGGCCTGTCCGACCAAAGAAACGAAACTTTTCACCCGAGCAGAATCAAGTAATCCAAGCAGAAATGAAAAGATTACAAGAAGCCGGGCATATTCAGGAAGTCAAATTCCCGACTTTGCTAGACAACGTGATGTTGGTATCCAAACCAGGGGGCAAGTGCAGGGTCTGCATCGACTTCAGGGACCTGCATCGACTTCAGGGACCTGCTTGTCCGAAAGATTGCTATCCCTTGCCCCGCATTGACTAGCTAGTGGACTTAACTTCCGGCTATGAGTTCATATGTATGCTAGACACCTATTAAGGGTATCACCAAATCCCCTTGGCCTTGGAAGACCAAGAAAAGGTTAGCTTCATCACCTCCATCGGAACATTTTGTTATACTGTTATGTCGTTTGAGCTAAAGAATGGAGGAGCTACCTACCAACAACTTATGAATCGGGTATTCAAATGTCAAATCAGGAGGAACATCGAGGTGTACATAGATGACATCTTGATCAAGACCGCTCGCGCCGAAAACTTAATATCGGATATCGAAGAGACATGTTGCACGTTGAGGCAGTATGGGTTGAAACTTAACCCAAATAAATGTCTATTTGGAATCAAAAGTAGGAAGTTCCTCAGATACATTGTGACCGAGAGAGGGATTGAGGCTAATCCCGAGAAAATCCAAGCCCTCCAGAGCATATCACCCCCTCGCAACCTTAAAGAGGTACAACGATTGGTGGACTGCATCATGGTGCTATCCCGATTTATTTCCCGATCTGCTGACCGGAGCCTACCCTCCAATTCTTGCAGTCTAGCGTCGGCTACAGCTCAAGCCGATTTCACCTCCTCTCGAGCGGTCTGCAGAGCTGCCTACAACTTGTCCTCCGCCTCCGCGCGGTAAAACTCCCATTCTTGTAGTCGAGCCTCTGCCAAAGCTCGGGCAGACTCGCTCGCATCTCGAGTGGCTCCCAATTCCACCTTCAAAAGCCCCAACTCCGATAGGGCTGCCTCCGGTGCCGGTTCCTTTGCCGCCAGAGTATCCTTCATCTTCTTGATCCTCTTCAGCCGCTTCTTCTTCCCCTCCTTCAAACTTGCAATTTGGTCTTCCAAGGATTCCGCCTCCCTCTTCAGCTTGTCCACATTAAATCTCGCTTGAAGCTTCTCGACGGTTTGATCTGATAACCCTCTCCTCAGTCGAGAAATCTCTACCAGAGCTGTGGTCGGATCGGCATTCACCTTCTTCAGGCGCTCAATCTCAGACTGCACCAAAACTAGTTCCTCCTGAGTGGCCATTAGAACCTCGTCGGAAGGGGCTTGAGCTAATTGGGTCTCCAGTTCAGCTATTTGTGCCCACATCGTTCGATGAGTCTGCCAAAATTCATGAAAACGTTGCCAAAAGATACCAATTTGGCCATGTGACCGGCCCCTACAATTTCATCGGCCAGGGCGTTGAATGATAAGGCCTTCGCCTCCTCCTGGGCTTCCGTCCATTTGGCCGCTCGTAGAAAGTTAGCTCCAGCCTGTACTCTCCCAGGATTTGCTCCTGGGATGCACTCGGGGCTGTAGGAGCAGTGTCCTCGACAGTGCCAAGAGGAAGGGCCTCATCAAGGATTTCATCCAGGGGCTCACGGAAGCCAAGACCGGACTGAGGAGGGGAAGAGCTGACTCTGATATAAACGTCCCCCGATTCGACGGGGGATGCCGGGGCTTGGATCCAGAATGGGCGGGCAAGCTGGCGCGAACACGAAGAGCTGGCTTCTACTTGGAGGTTTCCCGACTTGGCAGCTGAAGTATGGATTTGAACTCGCTGTGGGAAAGAGGGCCCAGAGGCAGTCCCTAGTGACCGACACCTCTTCCTGGGTATTCTAAGGGGGTCCCCGCCTCCCCCGATAGAGTTGGTTCTGCCACCAACGGGTGATTATGGGTGTCTTTGACTCCCCGGATAGAGCAGATTCCGAGGTCGCGAGGGGAGGAGCAACACCCAATAAGTTTTTTGGGGCCTCGGGCCTTCTCTCCTGGGGGGTAGTTATTTCCGCGGTTAGATCAATAATTTACGAGCCCTATGCCTTGAGTTTGGCTGTGGTCATCTTCATCGATTGGTGTATAAATAAACAAACTCTAGTTAGATATTAAAACCAATGTGAGGAGAATAATCTTATCAAACGAAACCGCCAGAGGGGCAGGAATGGGACTGAGCCCAAACATATATAGTAGTCCTTCCTCAAGCAGGAGGCCATTGTCAAACTTCAAATCTTGCAATTTCTAGGAAGTAGTAAAATAACCTCATTCCAGATGATAATCCTTCAAGGTAGGAGGCGTGGGCAACTCGGACTGCCACCTAGTGGACCAAGACACGGGACAAGGGGCTTCACGAAGAAAAACTAGGGTTTTCATCTCTTGTGCGACAATGGAAGACCCTTCACGAGGTTGATCGAGAGTCGGGATGAGAAAAAGAATACTCTGTCTTCTATTTTCTTCGGGTAGAAGAAGTGGAAGATCCGAGGTGATAAGGGAATCCGGTACAGTCGAAAGAGGATGACTACACCAGTGAGAATTCTAAAAGAATTGAGACCTAATTGCGACAAAGGAATGTGAAAATACCTAGACACTTTAGCAGCAAAGGCTGGGAAAAGAAAACGCAACCCACTCAGTAGGTGGCTTCGAAAGAAGGTTACAAAGCCCGAAGGTGGACGATCCGGCCGGTCGTTTTCGTTTGGAAGCACTTTCAAATGATCGGCCGGAATCTCATAGGTGGTCCTCAGTCTGGCTAAAGCACCGCTGCTAAAGCTGGACTCAATGGACCTATACCCGGGAACAGAAAAGGATCCCGCAACCATGGACAAGTCACGGTGCTAGGGGAGACAGACGATAGCCGGCGGACAAAAACCTAGCGTTGATCGACGAAAGAGAGGCCAAGGGAACAAGACAACTTACGGCTGGAGAGGAAAACTAAAGTGCGCGAGGAGGAAGACGATGCAAGCGGCGGACACAGTAAAGGCAAAGGCAGCTTCTATTCGACCTAATATACTTGTGCCAGCTCGATTACAGCCGTCAGATAAATCACCACCTCTAGGGCGGGATGGATTCTCAACCGTCAGATCCAATAAGGGGATAAACACCAAGTCTCTGTAATCATTGCGATGTTGGCAACACTTCGACTTCTGCGCAGGCGGTCACGTCACATTAAAAAAGACAACCTCGGAAGCAAGCCGCCTCGCCTTGGGCTCCCAATAGAGGTCGATTACGCATGGGGGGCATTTAATAGGCGTGGCCGCATTTAAAGATGTCAATCACGCATTTAAGACACAAATCTTGCTGAGGTCACGCTCAAGGGGGAAGATCACGTGGACGATGCAATCGAGCCTTGATTCAACCATAGTTGTCTAGTTGGACTCCCGCCTCCTTCGACTAGTTTCGAAGGGGAGACATATGATACAGGAGGTAATGAGGGGGCGCCATGTGGCAGAGAAGTCAAAGAAAGTCAACAATCCGGTTGAGGTGGCGTGGGCCCGGCTCCGGGCGACCCCGACTCGTGAGAGTCCCGTCTCTCCGCAGTTCCCCGGTTCTTGAAAGCTCCGGCTCTTGGGGGTCTCGTCTCCCCGCAGTTCCATGATTCTTGAAAGTCCTGGCTCCTGAGGGTCCTGTCTCTCTGTAGTTCCCCGGTTCCTGAAAGCCCCCGGCTCCTGGGGTTCCGTCTCTCCGCAGTTCCCCGGTTCTTGAAAGCCTCGGCTCTTGGGGATCTCGTCTCTCCGCAGTTCCCCAGTTCTTGAAAGCCCCGACTCCTGGGGGTCCCGTCTCTCCGCAATTCCCCGATTCTTGAAAGCCCCGGCTCCTGGGGTCCCGTCTCTCCTCAGTTCCCCGGTTCCTGAAAGCCTCGACTCCTAGGGGTCTCGTCTCTTCGCAGTTCCCCGGTTCGTGAAGGCCCCGACTCCTGGGGGTCCCGTCTCTTCGCAGTTCCCTAGTTTCTGAAGGCCCCGACTCCTGGATAAGCATTGACGAATCTCTTTTGCGAACTCTCCTCGTTGCTAGGCGATTGACGGTCAAATCAACATCGACGTCAACTCACCGGTAATTCACCTGTCAGCGATCCTAGACAAGATCAGTATATAACACTGAAATATCCCTAGACGACAATAGGGTTAAAGGAAAAGAGAGGCGTTTGCCATGAATTGGAAAATTAAGCCCCACTGCTTGTTGCCACTTTTCAAGATTTTTTTTTTCTGGTAAGTAAATAAAAGGGCCTAAGGATACGTCAAGCTAGTAAACTGAAATAAAATTCCCCTTTTCAAGATGTTGGCGTCGAGTCCCCAAATTGGTGTTATATTGATTCTGGAAATCTCCAAAATTGTTCCACTATATGATGTACTTACCAGCAATCAATTCCAATGGAGTTGGCACCACCTTTGTCTGCCTTTTCATCATCTCCAACATGTATTGCCCTGCTAGAATCCACGCCAATTTTATCTGGAAGAAACGAAAGAGAATAAGGATTTTAGATGTAAACTAATAAATTCTTAGATGGCAAAATGATTTCTAACACACACACAACATATCTTCAAGTTAAAGAAGAGATTGTGTATGGACGTATATGTTGTTTAGGAATAGTTCATTAATGAAGAAGCCTGATGTCTAATTAATTGAAAACAGTTCATTTTCGTACCAAGAGCTGCTCTGAATATCTCTGGAGAAGGCTTCTCAAACCCAACCTCAGAAGAGACAATGATAGCATCGAAACTATCAGATAAAGGTAAAAGGATCATTAACATAAATGCAAAAGTATACAAATCATAAAGTTAAAATATTATGCAAAAACTTGGACCAGACATTTCCATCATACAATGGTTAGTTATCACTTAAACTAAGATGTCATGGACACACTTCAAGCAGCCAGGCTGCTAAATGATAAAAAAGATAAATCAAAGCAAAATTACTTTGTGTTCAAGAAGATTGTTACTAATGTGTCTAACTAGTGTATGATCATATTGAACAAAGGATAAACAATCAACCAATAGAAGGGAATTGGACAATGTGAAATTCGCCACTTACAACTTTGAAACATTGAGTTCACTTAACAGTCTGCGCAAGCGAGTATCAAAATTGGAGACAACTGCCAGCTTAACTGGAATTTTTTTAAAAAAAAAGGTTAAAAATTTCAAGGATCATTAAAAATGTTCTTGGGCTTAGAATGAAATAAAATGGAGAAGATACTTGGCTTATATGACCTCCAGCATCTTTCAAGAGACACATTGCTTCATATGCCCCATGTGGTAAGTGCCATGCATCACCATTTGCAAAATACTAGCAAAATACATTTACTTAAATCAACTGTTTAAATTTATAAGATATGAGAAAGATTTATGATGTGTTAAGAGGAGTAAATAAGCAAACCATACTTGTGACAAACAAAACAAAAGAAACCTCATGCAACTGGTATTTACATGATATTTGGTTGGATAGATCCATAAATGACACACATACACTCATCCTTCAGACATTCAAGCATCAGTAGCCAAACCTGGCTAAAAAACATTTCTAAATACAGAATACATGATAACAATAAAAATAAGCTGCAGTTTTATGAGATTTCACATGCCTAAGTTAGCACATCTACGCTACTTAAGCCACAAAATTGAATTTAAAAAGTCAACAGAATGGTCTGTTGAACTTATCAAAATATAAGACTTTACATCCAAACGCACAACACCAATAAACTAAATCCAACCAAGATTATAGAGTTGAGAAACTTCAAAAAGTTTGTTACCTAGAAAGTAAAATTTTCTGGTCCAGGCAAGTAATGCAATTTAAATGTGCTACTTGTTAGGACTTGTTCACACTATCGTATTAATATTTCCTTTACAATTCTAGATGGTACAATCAAAGTGCTAAGGGTTGTCCATGAGCCAATGCAAGCTTCATGTGCTCAAACATGTTTGTTAGAAAAATAAACAAGTTCAAACTCATATCTACAATTTGCATTCAAACATGTTTATTAAAGCCTCAAGCTCAATATTAGCCAAGCTCAAATATTTGTGTTCAAACTTGTTTATCAAAAATCTTGGCAAGCTCTATCAGGGATAAGATTGTCCTGACAAGTTAGCTAATGAGTTAATACTTGAGCCAATAGAGGAAACTTATTATTTATTCATTTATACATATTATAGAAAATTAAGAATTTTAAATTTTGTAAAATATCAAAAAAGTATTATCCACAAATAGTAGAATAAATATATACATGTAATGGATTTTTCTTATATATCTGAATGGGAAACCAGAGAAACAAAATCATAAATGACCCTTCAACAAGTTTGTTCATGAGTATATATGGGCATTCACTAGTCAAGCTCACTAGTTTCAAACTTCTTTATTAATTTGTTGGTCTTAAAAGAATACATCCAAGCTTTTGTTTCAGTACATAATGAACATAAATGTGCTCTTAATGAGCCAACTGTCGAACTTGTTCATATACATTTTTTTATTTACTTTGTGTTTTTTGTACCAGTGTCAAAATGTGGTATATCTTTTTCTCTGTGTTTGTTTTCGTAAATTGTTTGTCTCACATTATTTGTAACCGATAATGTCAGTTCCAGAATTGACTAGTCAATCAAGGTTCTCACCTCATAAACCTCTTCAAAATAACTGTTATCACCGTAACCAGTGGCTTCGGACACAACCAGCTTCCAGAATGCCCGCCCGTCTCCCTAGCATTTCAAATTCCATTAAGAGCGTTCACAACATGAGTGCACGCAGCTCTTTGCAAAAACACAAAAAGGGCAAAACCTGATAGCGAAGCTTCTCTGGCCATGGAGCTGAAAAAGCCCTTCTGAAGCCCTTCTTTATCTCCGCCTCTGTCGTGCTCAATCCTGAAAAAGTTAAATATCAGAAAAATCAAATTAGATAGTCATATAGAATTGAAAATTAGTTTACTCTCATGAATCGTGAGAGTAGAGGATTACCATATTTCCTCCCAATTAAAGCGTACGTTTCCTCCACAGGCCTTGCCAGTTGAAGAAGCGTGCCGCCAGCGTCCAAAAGGAGCCCGTCATACACCCTAGATACCCTATGATCATCCATGGAAGCTGCACAGAGGACATGGATCTTCGCTGTCATCCAATCCGGTGTGATCGAGAAGGAAAGAAAAACTGAATCCATGAACAATTGGAAATGTAACTAGATGTCGACGAAAAGAAAAACCTGAGCGGATCTCCGTCCAACGCCGGCGAATCTGAATGGCAGCTCTGCCTCTGATATGGCTAATGGATGTAGCAGGAGACCAGCAACGCATCCGGGAGAAAGCTTCCATTTTGAAGGCTCGGCAAGTGACTAGGGTGTCAACGAGCCGCCGAGCGAGCTGGTTTATTTACTTAGGCATGCGTTAGTAATATATGTCATTATTTAAATAATATGTCATATCATATATTTTTTATTAATATATATTTATATTCATTTTAATATTAATCTTTATTATTTATAAAAAGTATTATCTATTATTCATTTTTATTTTTTATATTTTATTTTTTTATATAAAATCTGCAGAAAAAAATGTCTAGGAATACTCATCCACCTTAAATTATAACACCATTTGATTATTATAATATTTATATATTAATACTAATACGGATACTCTTATGATGAATCAAGCCTAAGACAAATAATTTGATTCCATGAAATTTTTTTATCGACGGTAATAAATCAGAAAGTACTCATGAGTAATTCAGAAATTCAATATTTGCTCATCTCATTTGGATATTTAAATTCCTATAAATATATTATACTTAGAGATCGAACTATAAATATCTAAATATTAATTTGACATCCCTCCGTTCCTTCCGTTGCATCCGTATAAATTTTATATATTTTTAATATATTATAATGTTTATTTTTATACATATAAATAAATATATATATCCATAATTTTTTTATAAATTAATGAAAATTTAACCCTTCTTTTTTTTTTATTAAATTCATTTGGCTCTGTAATTAACAACCTCATATTTTACTTAATTTAATTTTCACCCTTATTTTAGAGAATTTTCCATTTTGTCCCCTCAAGGAGTTATTTTCACACCTAGTATATAAGCCACTTTATTTCTTCCCATATCTTGATTTATATGATTTATTTATTTTTGAAATTCCCCTAATATTTATTAGAATTTTTAAAATATTTTAAAAATTAATTACTATCAAAATTCTCATATGATTTTTATTCTATCATCAAAATACCATTTATATAAAATAATTCACTAAATTATGCATTGAGCATACTCAAAGCTCAATCTAGCTTCAAAATTTATTAAATGGGTAAAAAAAAAAACCCATCATTTATAAAATAGTCAGAAGAGTGTCCTATTTTCAAATAAAATTAAATGGGCATCTCATTTAATTTAAACTATCCAAAATATTTTTATATTATTTTATCATTCAATCATATATAAACTAATAACTAGCTTCTATACTTGTAAAAACTAATTGCTAGTTTCTACAACATTTTATATATTTTGATTTTATTTCTTAGTGATAATTTAATTAAAATAATATTTTAATATGTAAAATAAATTATGAGAACTTCATGACACACTATATTTCAAATGAACATTATTTAATTATGATCGTCCATGTAAAAATTAGCATGTAACTTTTATAACGATTATCATTTTAATTTTATTTCTTTGAGTGATAATATAATTAAAATAATATTTCAATAAGTAAAACAAATGTATAGAATCCTCGACACTCATTACATTTCAAATGAACATAATTTAATTATAATTAAGCGTGTAGAAGTTAGCACGTAACTTCTACAACGTGTAACTACCACATGTTATAAAAGTTAGTCGATAGCTTTTACACATTGTAAAAGTAACTTGATAGCTTTTACAATAACACTGAATCAAAATATATTTTCGAGATAAAATCATAAAAGAGACGCCCATTTAATTTTTTTTTGAAAAAAAATACATGTTCATTTTAATTTGGGGTGTTTTTTAGTTTTTATTTTTATTTTTGCCTACTAAATTGTATACCATTTCTCTTAAATGTGCTTCCAGCCATTGCAGACTAGACTCAAAACGTTGAGTTGGTCTTTGTTTGTCTGAATTGAATTGAACCATGCTTCTAAAGTAGAGATTTTGATCATCAAATACATTCTTGCGAAGTCTTTAATAATCATAAAAATCTTAAATTTATATTAAATTGACATTATTGTACCCCTATGTGTAGTGTAAAGTGCAAAGTATTAAGGAATTTAAGATTTTTATGACAATTAAATATATTTGAATGTGAATTTGATGAATTAATAAAAGTTTTATGTTATTTTTGTCGTGAATTTAGTTTAGGCAAGCAAAGACCAACTTATGGCTTTAGTTCGAGCCCTTAAAAAGGCACCAAAACTGAGTGAGCCTTTCAAATACTTTTAGAAGTTTTGTACTGGCAAAAATTAAAAGTATGCCCCAAATTAATAGAAACATAATTTTATTTTAAAAATATTCAATTTAATATTGTTGTAGAAGCTACCGTAGATAGCTGCTATATGTTGTAGAAGTTATATGTTATCTACATGTTCGATCATGATTAAATTATATTCATTTAAAATATAATGAATGTCAGGAAGTCTCCATTATTTGATTTACTCATCGAAATATTATTTTAACTAGATTATTACTCAAATAAATGAAATCAAAATAATATAAAATTATTTTTTAGAAGCTAAAAACTAATTTTTTATACGGCTGAATGATCAAATAATTTCGCTTTTTAATAAAATTATTTATTTATTTTATCTCTCAAATTTATTTTATCCTTTAAAATTAATTTTTGACCACCAATCCCGTTGGGCCGTGCCTTGAGGAGCTGGAGCTTCTCCGATAGAGTTAGATCTGCGGAATATTAACTCTCTTCACGGGTAAGCAAAGGCTTTATAACATCCACACCTTGTTTTGTCGGCAACAAGTCAAATTATTTAAATCTCCGTGCTCCTGTCACATTCCCTTCGTTAATTAAGTAAGAGCCGCCTCATTAAATGCGAGGAAAACTAATCACATGTTCTCATATGTGAGCCTCTTTGCCAGTTGGATCGCTGAGTTGTCCCAACACACCAACTGAGAGCCCCCACGGCATTATCAGTGTTTCTAGACCTTTTGGCCTACTCTCGAGTGATACAAATCCTCACAGCTACGCAGACACATCGAGTTACATTGTTGGATCTACCTCTCTTTCTTAAGTTTTTCCTCATAACCCAAATGAATTGAATCGGTCATTGGATTTGGAGTTGCCGAAAACAGCAATTAGCCATGGTTCGGATGGGCTAGATTAGTTCTCGTGATTTATTTCTTCCGTGTTGATCCTAGGACGAATTGACAAGAGCACTGAGAACGAACGTTTTGCCTTTTGTCATCGTCGTGGTGGTGGTAGATCGTCCATCTGCTCATAATCATTGGCCCGGATCCGTGTCCTTCTCCGGTAATCTTATTATAATCAAATCCGCAACACAAAGCCACAGAGAGCACAGCACAGCTTTGCAGCTTGCCCTACGCACAAGACAAGCGGCCAGCCTGCCTCCTCTCCCCTTTTCCTTTGCTGCAAGGCAAGTGAAAAATCATGGGGAGGGAGTACTAGAAGAAGAAGAAGAAGAAGAAGAAGAAGAGCAGCTCATTCTTCCCCACACTTGTTGTTTTCACATCAACCCCACCCATGGTTTGAAGTCACTGTCGCTGTTAGCAGCCATTAAATCTTCCCCATCTCCACCGCGTTGCCATATACCTTGCCAAGATCCAGTTTTTATTTTCTGACCACAGTCTCAGTACTGGTGGAGGAGTGATCTGTGCTCATGGCTCTCCTCCTCCTCCTCCTCCTCACATCCATTGTCGTCTCCACGCTGCATTGGGGCGGCAATGCTCAGCCTTCCCCCGGCTACTACCCCAGCAACAGGTTCAAGCCCTTGCCTGGCTTCTACCATGGCTACAGCAATCTATGGGGGGCTCCGCACCAGACTGTCTCAGGAGACCAGTCCTCAGTCACCCTTTGGTTAGACAGGAGCTCAGGTATGCATGCATGCCACCCCTTCTGCCTTGTCGCTCTTCGATCCTGCCATTGCTCACTCTTGGTTGGGGACAGGAAGCGGATTCAAATCCAACCGACCCTATCGAAGTGGCTATTTTGCTGCATCCATCAAGCTCCAAGCAGGCTACACGGCTGGGGTCATCACTGCTTTCTATGTCAGTGAGCTAGATCTCGAGCTAGACAGTGCCAGAATCTTGTTTAATTTGCAATTGCTTAATAGATTTTTTTTTTCTCCTTCTTCTTCCCATTTGCAGCTCTCAAACGACCAAGCGCATCCTGGATCCCATGATGAGGTAGACATCGAGTTCATGGGGAACACTCCGGGGAAGCCTTACAGGCTGCAGACAAACGTGTACATCAGGGGAACCGGCGACCGGAGATACGTCGGCAGGGAGATGAAGTTCCACTTGTGGTTCGACCCTACTGCTGATTTCCACAACTATGCCATCCTGTGGAACCCAAATGAAATCATGTAAGTATCCCTACATCAGTGCTGATTGATGGTAGGATTATGTTCGATCTTCTTGCTTTAGTCTTGCCATGGCATATAAGTTAGATCCAACCAATGTCAAAACATGCAAAGGTCTGAAACAGTTTTATCCTTAAGACCGATCGCAATTTGGACCTGGCAGATTCTTTGTGGATGACATACCGATAAGGAGGTATCCAAGAAAGAGTGCCGACATCTTCCCGATGCGGCCAATGTGGATGTATGGCACCATATGGGATGCGTCCGCCTGGGCCACGGACAGGGGCAAGTACAGGGTGGACTACAGGTACCAGCCCTTCGTCGCCCGGTTCACCAAGTTCATCATCCGAGGGTGCTCGGCCTTCGCGCCGCCGAGCTGCCGGGAGGCGCAGTCGTCGCCGATGGGCTCGGGGCTCAGCCCGCAGCAGTACGCAGCCATGCAATGGGTCCAGAACAACTACATGGTGTACAACTACTGCACCGACCCGGGCAGGGATCATTCCCGGACACCAGAGTGCTATTAATTAGCTGCATCGTCATGTCCTGTTCTGGCTTTAGTGTGTGGGGTAAAAGAAGAATAGTTCGTTCACTCTCTTCCTGGTTAAGGTGGAAGAGTGTTTGTTTTGAGATGCGAAAGGTGCATGGTACGTGGTGTATTATTATTTCATATTTTCATTTGCCGTGTTCAATGTTCATCAAGATAATGGAATAAATTTCAACGAGTAAGTGTGAAGCATGGTTTGTTGGTTGAACTGGTAAAGGTTTTGGTTTGACGGAAGGATTAGTTTTTTTATTTGGCAAATTAACGAACTATATATATAGTTAAATTTTTATATTACTCAAATTAGGCAACTTTGAAAACATTCGCAACACGTATCTGATATCGAATTTGCCCCTCCAATCATTTACTTTTGTTCGTTGAATCGATTACTATATAATAATTGATTCGATAAAATTCTATGATCCTTTAATTGATTGTTGATTAAATTTTTTTAACAAAATAATTAAAAAACTTTCTATAATAATTTTTTTGTTATTCTTAGTATTAATATGATGTATTGAATCGATGTTTAAGGACATAGATATAATCAGAAAAATTAGATGAACGCATAAGACCTTATTTCATATTATTCCGAGTTCTCATCATCAGTCGATTTAGGTTAAAATCAATTAATAGATCTAAAGAGCTCGACAAAATATGAAATCAGGTTTTATATATTTATTTAGTTCTCTTGATTATACTTATGCTCTTAAATATCAATTTTATACACTATATCATATTATATTGAAAGTAATAATTTTTTGAATATAAATTTATTATTATTATTTTTTTAAAAAAAATAATCGATTGTTATCAAATAACAATTGATTCAAGACGAACAATGTTCAAATCGATTATTATACCATAACAATTAATTCGGAGGGGTAAAATCAATATTGAATAAATGATTTGAATATTTTCAAAGTTACTTATATAATTTGAATAATATTAAAGTTTTTTTTATATGATTCGATCATTTATCATTTTTTATTTATTATCGTTGAGCTGAAGTGGATAATTTTAGAACTAAATTTTGATTTTTTTTGAGAAAATAATATACACCGCTTATGTTTATGTTTTACGGCTATTAAATAAATAGTATACATAATTATTATTTTTCATCATTTTATTAGCATATACATATATTAAAGAATTTTATTTAAACCGTTATATTAACATCTACTGATCACAAATTAGTATTTGAAAAATAAAATAAGTTATATGAAGCAAAACTTTATTTTAATTTAACTGTCGCAATTAATTTGAAATTTTAATGGATCATTTATAAATGGAATTTATTGTCTTAGTTAAATTTAGAGATTTTCTTTTTCTTTTATTTTCTTTAAATATTATTTATCTTAAAAAGCTGTAAATATGCGGTGCGGCCCACAAAATATACCAAATTTCTCTCAATCCAAGATACTGAACGACTACAGTACGAAGGTCAAAGACATTTTATCTGGAAAAGGTTCCTTGGGGGTGGGGCATGGACTTTTACTCTTTAGCCCATTAGAATGTGAAAAATCCATTAAATATCATTTTATTTGGTTAATTTGGATTCGATTCGAAAATCTCGGCTCGAACCGGTTGATGCGGGTGGTTTGAAACAGGCTTCAAACCGAACCGCGTCGATGGGTTTAAGCCGTGCGATCCATAATGTGATGGTGGCGTGGCGTTCGTTTCAAACGGCCGAAGGAGTCGTCGCTCGGGATCGTTTCCGTTGACGACGACCGGATCTCCCACGGAAGACGAAGGGTAAGAGGACACAGAGAGTTCGGACTTCAGATCTCTTTGTTTTCCCACCGGATCGACTGCGACTGGTTGCTTCTCTTGAGTCCTTTCACTGCCTCCTTATCGCGGATTAAGCCGCAAAAGACAGATCTGCTAAAAAATTGAGGTAAAGCTCCCTGCCATTCTTCGTGCATCATTAGCCCGGTCCCCGTCTCACCGTTACGAATCTGCGCTCCAGGAACTGATAATTTTTGTGCTAAATAAAAGAAATGAACTCGCAGTAGATAAGATCTTGGTTTTGTTTTATCTAACTGCTGACCTTGTTTAGGTCGATTAGTTGAAAGGATCAAGGATGATAACTTTATACTCGAATATGAAGCCTTCTCTTTGTTTTCCTATACGGAAACGTTAAACTGAATCAGGAATTCGTGTAACATTCTCTGTTCGTGCTACTTTTTGACGGTCTAGGCACTGATCGATTGTCTAACTTTGTCTTTAATGGTTCAACTGATGTAACTGTTATGTATGTTAAATCGACAATCCTTGCAGGCTATTATTTGGGGACATTACACCAATTTTCAATTTGGAAAAAATGGTGCCCGTACTCCTTTTAACATTTGGCTATTCCATCTTCATTTGTTTTCTTTATGCAAGTTGCTCTTTAAAAACTTATTCATTTAAAAAAAAAAAATCAAAATTGGTTTAACATTTGGAAACTTGGGTTATTTTTTTTTCTAAACAGATACCATCGTATATTCATTATTCTTTAATTGTTGATTCATATCTTTCCTGAGTACATTTATAATTCTTCATATTTGTTTAGGCATTGGTATGGAAGTCTCAGATTTGAGTGGAAGTATGGATGCGATAGCTATTTTAGCATCATCCCCTTATGATAAATGGTTTGCACTTTCAACGTCAGGGTGGTGCCCATCAGCTCGATATAAGGTAGATATGCAATATGTCCTTCACTGTCAACAACTAGGGGTACTAATTGCCATGGTGTTATGCTTGAATTTTCTCTAAAATTGGGATGCTTTGCATTGGGAATAAGCTTTGCATATATCATGTGATAAATATTTATTTTTAGGGAATGTATTTCTATTCTTGTTACTTCGTTAACTTGTAACCTTTTTCTCCTAATCATTGTAGCATGCAGCAGAATTTGTCAACGAAAGACTCTATGTAGTTGGTGGAAGTCGTAATGGCAGATATTTGTCAGACGTTCAGGTGATAAACATTGATCTTTCTTCAGTGATGCAAACAACAAGATTCAGGCAACTAGTTATGATGGATTTTACAGGTATTTGATTTTAGGACATTGAGATGGTCTACTTTAAGACTTGAGGTAGACAAAGATGGTTCCAGGTTGGACACAGTTGATCAAGAAAAGGGCTTCCCTGCAGTGGCAGGCCACAGCTTGGTAAGTTTTGCAAATTGTGAAACAGAAAAATTCTTGTATCTGGTTCTGGTTTATTGATCTTTCCACTAGTTAAGATTTTGATGTTGTGCATTTTAACAGGTGAACTGGGAAAACAAGCTTCTAGTTGTTGCTGGATTTACAAAGGAATTGTTGGATTATGTGACAAGTAGAGTGCATGACCTACTAGCTTCCTTTACAGTTTATGCTTGCTTAAGTTACTCAAGAAAACATTTTTTGTTTAGCTTGTTGAAAACTTACCAAATACCAGTAACTTGTTTGGTTAATAAATGAACTTCAATTGTTTAAAATTCAATTGTTAACTTGATCGATCAGAATGAAGGTGGTACACACAAATGAAATGAAATCAGAATGGTTCTTTCCTAATTTGATTCCATTTCCAATGATTGGATGGACAATTTGAGGTGGAATGATCCATTCCAAGGAATGATCAATTTCATTTGATCCATTCTATACTTCAAGAGGGCGAGGGGACAATTTTCATTCCACCACTATAAAATACGATACTTATTAACAAATTATCATTTCAATACTAAAAGTTGAACTGGGTGGTCCAGTTGAGTTGGGTGATTCATCCAAACTGATTGAGTTGGTCATGCTAATAGAGCTTGTGAACCAGTTGAGCCAGGCGGGTAGAGCGAACCTTTTCAGGCTAGGCAAGCTGGTCATGCTTGGTGAGCTAAGTGGACTAGTTAAAGTTGGGCAGATAATCTGCGCCAGTCGACTTGGTCGAGCTGATTAGGTCTGATAAACTATGTTACTTGATGACCAAATGTGTTGAGTGCACTACCCAAGTCAAGTATATTATGTAGCTCGACTAAATCATGTGTGTCAAATAAATGAGGCAGATTTGACACTCCAAAATAAAGAAGACACATCATATCCATTATCAAAACTAACATGTAATATAGGTTTTGCAACATGTGATTCCATGGTGACCAATTTTAATCTGCGGTCTATTTATTTCGTTCTATTTTTGTTTGATGACTGATATATTCACAGTTATTTTTTTTCTTCCTAATGTTAATTTCTAATTCTTGAATTGCAGTTTGGTCCATTGATCTAGAAACTAACACCTGTTCATTTGTTGCGACCTATGGTAAAATTCCGGTAATTGCTAATCTTTGTATCCTGAATCCGAGGGTTAACCTACATTTTCTGCTAAGATGTCTAATTTATTCTCGGTTATTATGTGATGACTAGAGGACTAGATATATGTTCCAAATTCCCAATTTCTTCTCAAAATCAAGAAATTATTTTGGTCGCTGATTCTTGAGAAATGTCTCTTTTCTCTTAACAGATAGCTAGAGGAGGGCAATCCACAACTTTGGTTGGTTCTAAACTTTTTATGTTTGGTGGAGAAGATAGAAAGAGGAAGCTGCTAAATGACCTCCATACCCTTGATTTGACTACAATGACGTGGGAGGAGATTGGAACCAAGTATGATTTTCCCTATGTCAATCAAAACATTATATGCTAATGACTACTTAACTATTTTATTTTCTTATACAGGAATGCATCTCCAGCACCAAGATTTGATCATTCAGCTGCAGTATATGCAGATCAATATCTTCTCATCTTTGGTGGTTCATCTCATTCAATCTGTTTCAATGATTTACATTTACTAGATTTGCGGACTGTAAGTACTTTCTTTGTAGCCTTGGTTCAACTTAGTCATCAGTCACTATGAATAATCATTTGCTTGTGTTGTGTCTGTTAATTATTATGTGAATAATAATTAACTTATGTTCACCTTTTAAACTTGAGACTCTTGAAAAAGAGGATGAATCAAAGTTATAAACAGTTGCATTGTTGGAAATGGAGCACGAGAATAACTATTCATCTCAATATAGTTAGGAAATAAGAATACAGGAATATATCATATGTGATAATTTCTTAATGTTTCAAACCTTGACAAAAGAGTATGCTGAACCTTTAAATAAACAAAATTCATGGTAAGGAATGATTATGACTATACAAATGCAGATAAAAGCCTAAATAATCGACTATGCTGAACCAAGGTTATGTTAGCAGAAACCTCAATGAAAAATTTCTTGGACAATACTTCTACTTGTAGTGTGGTATGCCTTGGTAAAGAGTAAGGAAAGCATACAAATTTATTTGTTTTTGGTATCGATATTAGCAGTATGTTACAGTTGGTAATACCAGGTACATTTAAAACATGCTAAATTTCTACACATGAAGATTTGTGCAATTACTTGAAGATCATATATGGTGTGATAAAACTGTTCTTCCAATATACACAGCCTTCTCCAACTTGCAAGTATGCTAAGCCCTCTTCCATTCACTTAAAATTCCAGTACTAAATGAACCCTTTGCATGCATTACATTTTCCAGCAATTGTATTAGCTGGGTATAATTCCATGAAACAACAAGAAATTAAGTATTTGTTTTTCTGGCTGAAAGCCATGGACATTTGTCCAGTCTGTATGTTTTGATAGTGGAGTTTTTGTTTTATTTTGTTTTGTATTTTTGATTAAATCTCTTTCTACCATATGTTCTTGTATTATTCAGGGTATGATAATTATGACATACAATTGTAACCTTATTGTGAATAAAACATGCAATGATTACTTAGTAAATGAAATCTTACAAATTGATGAGATGGTTTAAGTTTCTTCAAGAACTCTAGGAACAAGGTATATAGGAACAAAATCATACACTGGCCATTTTATCTTATTAGGAAGAGACAAGAGCCATGACTAGTTGTCTTTACTTGAAAGTAGTATTTATCTACTACATCTCACATAACTTTCTTCCTCCTTTTCACCTTCTCATCATTCAATCCCATCCCAAGATTGCAAATTATTATACAAATCCAGATTTATTATATATCTGCCAATTCTGAGAACATCTTTCAGCTCTGAAACATGTTTCTATGGCTATCTCTGCAATGAGACAGCAAAATCTTATAATTTATCTTCCCTAATAGGAATTAGGAACTAAACTGTTCCAGAATTTATTCTGTGTGTGTGTCATTTTGAGCATCTTGGTTTTGTTTCTCACCTTCATATAGTTATATTAAACTACATTATCCATATAACTCCATTTATAATCTCTATATCTGAGGGAAGATATGATAATGGAGACAAATATTGATATTGTATCACACCATACACCGATAGATACACCAATGCCTCAACTTATGAAAAAAAGGATTTGCTAAATCCTTTTTTATTACAATTTTTATTATATATGATGATGTATACGAAATCGTAACTGTAGAAAAAAGTTGTATATAGATGATTAGTCAAGGCATTATGGTTTATTGACTATTGTAGCATAAAGACAAAGTGTGATAAGATTTTGAAAGTGTTGAATAAGCAGAAGAAATCTTCTCAGAAAATATCAAATGATTGTTTCCTTGTTTAGTTGAAAAGTCCATTTCTGTCATCTATTAATCAAATACTTTAGTCATCTATTTCATGATTGTTCAATTGGTTATTCATAAGCACCATATGCAATATTACGTATTGATAGATTGAGGTTTAAGCAATTATCATATGCAATATGCAATACATATTGATAGATTGAGACTTGAGCAATTTGAAATATTCTTGCTTCAAAGGAAGCAGACAAAGAATTTTTAGCTTCTGTACAAAGTTTATCAGAAGCAATTAAGATAATAAACTACAGATTATCTGCAATTTGCATTAACCAATTTAACTACGTTCATGCTTATTTAAACTGCTCCCTTAAACTGGTGAGTTTGAATTGCAGATGGAATGGTCGCAGCCACAAACTCAGGGTGCATATGTGACTCCTAGAGGTGGTCATGCTGGCACCTTAGTAGATGAAAACTGGTACATAGTAGGAGGCGGAGATAATATTAGTGGTAAATGAACCTTAAACCTTTAGCTGATCATTATTTACTAATTTCCTGCTAGGATCAGCTTTCTTATTGATTTCTTTTGGACTTTGAAGAGTATGATCTGAGTACATGAATTTATTACAGGAGCCACCGAAACTGTTGCCTTGAATATATCCAAGCTTGTGTGGTTGATCACCACAAGTGTAGGGAAACGTGATCCACTTGCTAGTGAGGTCAGTATCTAAAATCTGTTCTTTTATGTGCCTTCTTGATATTGTTAATTTCAGAAGATGAAATGGAGCTCTATTATAATTACTGTTTTAAAAAGTGTATCATGAAGTTGCAAATTCAGCATCATATGTATATGTTATCACATGTTTTCTTATTTTTTAATTGCTGAGCTATATAGTTCAACCTAGATTGACGCCTCTAAGAATAGAGTAGCCTAAAGGGATTTTATTTAGTTTGCCTTTAATTTAATCAAAACATAAAAGAACACCAAAAACATTAAGAAAGAGATCCCTTGACTAAAAATGATGTGATATGTGTAAAGTCTTTTTAAATTTAGAAAAGAAAACGTTATTGTGTGCTAAGTGTAAACTATTTATGTGGACTTTTTAATTTTAATTGATCCAAATTCAATTATTGTTATTTTTCCATGATGACCACATATGCAGTTTGGATATGCAATTTCATAATCCATGAGGGTTATGTGGTGACCAGATAGTAGACTGTACTTAAGCAATTTTAAAAACCTTGATTGTAATTATTTTGAAAGGAAGGATAAAAGTACTTTTTGTTTTATTCATTCACATGATTCCCTTTTGGGCTTCTTATTGATATTATTATTTTATTTTATTTGCTTATATGATATATAGTTTTTTTGTCATCTCATCATCGTCAACACAATTTATCCCAACTAGGATGCTACATGACTCTTATCACTATATTTCATTCAATTCTATCAATGCTACTCTTCCTCACCTATTGGAACTTCTTGCTCGCTCCAAATTAGTTGCAAGGACCTCTCTATTTATAGGGATGGGAGGAATCTTAATGAATGAATGGGCTTGAGGGATATAGTCTTAACAAAGGATTGTAGAAAACTGATCAAGATTTGCCAATACCAACCTTTAATATAGGGTCCTTCTTTGGACTAAAATATTTATATTTAATGCATTTAAAAATGGATTAGTTTATTCCAGTGTAACTTGTCATTCTGTTTTTATGCATCCTGTCTTACTCTCTTTATTGTAGAGCATTTGATATATACTGACTTGTTTAAAATGTTTGAATTATTTATATGATGAATCATTCTATCCTAAAAGGCCAAAAAGTGATACTTTTGATTTAGATCTTCAGCCTTGACAGGGTCTTACTCTATGCTCAGCAGTGCTGGATGGTGAAAAGTTCATCATTGCCTTTGGTGGTTACAACGGGAAATATAACAACGAGGTAAGCTAACTGATAGCTATGGCTGGAATAACATAACAAATATGTAGCTGAATAATACCAATAGTCCTTTTAAAAGTTTTGTTTTTTTAATCTAACAACTCCACTCTTTCTCTAACATTTTTTGTATCGTAGCAAACTATTGTCTTGCAGTGCTGTTTACACACTATCTATATTTCTCCTTGTTTAATGTATGGTTTTCTCCATAGATATTTGTTCTAAAAATTAAACCTAAAGAGCCATTGCGACCACGACTTCTTCAATCACCAGCAGCTGCAGCTGCTGCTGCTTCTGTAACTGCTGCATATGCCATAATCACTGCAACTGATGAGAAAAACATAGCTATGAGAAATTCAGTCAATCCGGATGTCAAAAGCAATGAAATTGAGAATGTTCAGAAGCTTAGTGCTATTGATACTGATACTCTTAAAGCAGAAAAAAAGTTATTAGAATCCAGGATAATGCAAGCAAGAGATGAGAATTCAAGGCTACAGACCAAGATTGATGAGATGAATATTACCCATACTGAATTATTAAAGGTAAAATTTCAATTAGAATTTAGTAAATTGTATTGGTACTGATGTAGTTCTAAGTTGTTTTTTTTCCTCTTTTTCTCAAGGAACTTCAATCAGTGCAAAGTCAACTTACAGCTGAAAGTGCACGATGTCTAAACTTGGAGGTATCTAGTTTTGTTTTCCTCTCTAATCATCCAGGCCATTATCTGAAGACAGAAGTATGCTTTAAATACATGGTCTTTATGCTAAAATTTTCTGTCTGTCATTGTAGACACACATTGCTGAAATACAGAAAAGCCTGGAGTCATTTAGTTCTTTAGAACATGAGATTCATATGCTACGTCATCAGAAATCTCAAGTCGATCAGGAGATGGTTGTAGCACAGAAACAGAGATCTGGGGGTGTCTGGCAATGGCTTTCTGGTGCCGCTGATGATGTTTAGTGAAATGTAAGTTACTTTTCTTACTTCTTGTTCTGGATGTATTAAGTCATGCAAATTAATAGCAAATTGATGCATTTCAAATCTGTCCTTGGCACTAGTCAAATTAAGTTGGTGCAATCAAAAACACATTGTCTCATTAAAAATTAGTCTTCTGAAGTCCGTTTGAATTTGTCGATATTACTTAATGCCTTTTCAATACAACAACAACAACAACAACAACCGAGCCTTATCCCACTATGTGGGGTCGGCTATATGGATCATTTTACGCCAT
>JBBUKS010147968.1:0-25012 GCA_038050645.1 Hedychium gardnerianum
GATTAGAACTAGCTACCCAAGGACATTATTATACTTAGTTATTTGGCACTAATACAAAGTAAGTATAATAACCAAAACTCATGCCTTTATTAATAATAGAATATGATACAAAAAGTTCTTAGTCAATCATTACATAATTGACTCTAGGGCTTCTACTAACAATAACCTCGATAAGGTCTATCTAGGTAATGAATTTGACCGTTGGATATCCAAAAGTGGTTTGGTCCAACTTGATTAATCAAGCTTGTCTTTGGGACCCATCTTGAACTTGGTTTCTAGGTTTATGATTTACTAATGACATGTATGATTTAAATCATGAATTAACTTTGTATCCTAATCCAGATCTATTGTAAATGACTCTTTGTTTTTCAAGTATCATATCAAGACACTTGGAACCTGCAGTGAACCGTTACAATGTGTTTCCAAGTTCTTTGACTTGCATTTTCAAAGTGAAATTTTCTTCCTCAAGTTGTTGAACTTGAGTTGAAGTTCCACCTTGAACTAGCTCAGTCTCTTCCTTAAGGACTTTTATCTCCCTTTGGAGATACTTAACCCGAATGTTGAAATTGGCTAGTTTATGAGTTAAATATGAAATTAAACTGTATAATTTAGAAACTAATTCAGGACTTACAGTGGGGTTTAACCCTTCAGAAATGGATACGGATTTGTGGCTTCTTTCGTACTCGACTTTTGACCCGGACTCGGTTTTGGTTTTAGTCTCGAATTCAGAGTCGATTTACTGTGCTGGTAGGGCAAGGAAGCTAGTTCGATCTTGAACTTCTTTGTCTGAGTCTTCAGATGAGGATTCATCCCATGTTGCTTGTAATGCCTTCTTCCTCCTTTGCTTCTTTACATCTTTAAGATTCGGACACTCCGACTTAAAGTGCCCTTTTTGGTTGCACCCATAGCAGGTTACCTCAGACTTGTTCTTCGGAGTTGGGCTCAGTCCTGACTGAGTCCCTTTCGGTTGAATTGCCTTCTTGATTTCACGCTTTGATAGTCCCTTCTTCTTTTTGTACAACTTTCGAACTAAGTTGACTAGTTTAGTGGTGAGTTCGTCATCGTCATCGTCGGACTTTGATTCACTTTCTGACTCGGGCTCAAATTAGGACTTGTGCTTCGACTCCTTCGTCTTGATTTTTCCTGCAACTAAGGCAATACCTTTCTCGATCGATGCAGCATTAGACTATTCGTGTAATTTGAATTCAAAAAAAAGTTTATCTAGTCTAATAATTGATAGATCCTTAAAAACCTTGTAAGCATCTACCATAGATGCCCACAAGGTATTACGAGGAAATGTGTTGAGAGCATACCTGATTATATCATGGTTCTCTATTTTCTGGTCGATAGAGTGGAGTCTGTTGAGCAAGTCTTGGATCCTGGCGTGTAGCTAGCTTGCTGACTCGCCTTCCTATATTTTGATGTTATATAATTTATTTAAAATCAGATCACGCTTACTTACCTTTGTTTCGGATGTTCCTTCGTGTAGTTCGATCAGCTTCTCCCAAAGATCTTTAGCACTGGTGAAGGGTCCAACCCGGTTCAACTCCTCTTTGGATAAGCCACACTAGAGGGTTTGAGTCGCTTTAGCGTTGGCCTCGACCTTCCTTCTTGTAGGTGCGTCGCATTTGTCGCAAGGGAGAGGTACTCCATCTTCGATGGGGAGTGTGAATCCCATTTCGATAGAGATCCACATCTCCACCTAGGTCTGTAGGTGGAACTCCATCCATCCCTTCTAGTGGCCGAAATTCTCCCCTGTGAAGAGAGGAGGGCGAGCGGTGTTATAGCTTTCTTGATGGACCATGTAAACATGAATAGAATCTTGCACGCAAAAAAACCAGGAAAGAATGTACCAAGACTTTTGTCTTGGATTAGTAGTGCGGGAGAAAAAAAGGAGTACGTAAAAATAAAATCAAGTGGTGTTGCACCAAATTCGATTACCGAAAAACTCACGAACGAAAAAATTGGATCAAAAGGGGTGATTGCAGCGATTCTAATAAAGTAACAAAAAGTATAAAAAAAATGAAAAGGAAAAAAAAATACTCAAACGGTGGTTTCACCAATTCAGAGCGAACGGGTGAATAGCACGTATCTCTTTTTCACACTTTTCGTAAAACTCGAGTACGCAGCGGAACAAAAAGAAATGAGCACGTTTATTTTTACTTTGTTCACCGCCCGACGATGGCTAGTCCAAGGCCCGCACCCAAATAAGTACTTTCGATGGGCAATCCATTATCAGTTCGAATAATACAGAAATATTGAATGACAGTACAATAAACTAAATTTAAAGTATACTAATGACTTTGAAGTGTAGAACTCGAGCATAGTCGTTGGAGCAGAGTTTCGGTGTCATAAAACTTATTGAAGCAGCGCGGGAATCATTTTGGCATTAGGAATAAATAATCTAAGTTACTGGTCGAATAGTTCTTTTATAAGTTTATCCAGGTGTCTCTATTTCCTTTGAGACGCCTCTATCCGAAGTGATTCTATCCAAATCTGAGTCTGTCGCACCTTATCTGCGTCCAGGCGCCTCAATCCCTTTGAGGCACCTCAATCGCTGATGTGGCTCGACCTGATCGCAGCGCGACTCTGGCGAGTCTATCCCAACCTAGGTGCCTCAATCCCTTTGAGGCGCCTGGTTGCTGACATGCGCCGACCAACCATAGACTGCCACCTCATCCTGCTCGCGCTAAGGTCATTGAGGCGCCTCAATCCCTTTAAGGCACTTGGATCCTTCCAAGTGCCTAGTTCAGCAAATTCCAAGCTTGTGTTATCTGCATCACAGAGTTAGTACATACAATATAAAATTAAAAAAATGATATTTTGACAGTCTCAGGACTGTCCAATTCTGATTTTTGGTTTTCTGTGAACCTAGGTCAAACCAACTCCTATTGTTCCCTCAACAGGGAATGCGTCCTCACCTACTCCTCTCGGGAGAGTTTACATGTTGCCAAATATCTTGACCTCCAGACTGCTTGGACTTTCGCTCAGCATCTGATCTTGACCTCAGGGATTTTTCGCTAGCCTCGACCCGCCTAGACTTCTGCCTAGTGCCCTCAACCCCCGGGGCTTTCTTCCTAGTGTCCTCACCCCCTAGGACTTCTGCCCAGTGTCCTCGATCTGCCAAGCCTTCTACCCAGTCCCCTAGACCAGGACCTCATTACCCAATCTCCCTGATCTCATCTTCTTGCCTAGTCTACTTGACCAGGACTTCGTTGCCTAAGTTCCCTTATGACTTTCTGCTTGAGCTACCTGCACACTTAGTCAAACTCATTAGATAACAACAACCCTTAACTTTGAACTTTTGTCATCTATCAAAACATAGATTCGATTAGTTGGTGCTTCCAGCACCAACAAATTTTAGGATTTTAGTTTCACCACAATGATCGTTGACACTCTAATTATAACTCCCTCTTTTATCTCAGTGTTTGATATATTTGAAGGTAGTATATCCTAAGGTAACCGATATTTCCTCTTGGACAACACCGGTGTATATACCCAAACACGACCCCTACTTTCGTGGTAGTTGTACTAGGGTAACCGCTTTCTCATAGAGGCTCCTGTCATGATGCCTTACGATCCCCTAGACCACTATCCCTTACTTCATGAGGTTGAATTGGGGTAAACCCTTTACACTCTGTGATGGCCAATGGTACCCTCAAGAGGTTTTGAACTACTTTCATGAACAAACCCTCAAGTTCAAAATTTATAGGTCAGAGAATCAGGTTAACCTCTCGGTCCTTCCCCTTTTCTCTATGATATGATAACGCACGCTAGCACTGTTAACATGTAAACATACTAAAATTGAATTAAGAATCAAACACGTCATGCAATAAAAAATGAGATTAACAAAACACAAGTGTTGACTCAATATTGGTTTACTCCCTAATCCTAGAATTAAGGAAACTACTGCATGGAGATGGAGATATAAGCCAAAAACATCGAATAAAGCATTCTACAACTCAATGAAATAGAGAAGGGTATAGGAAGCTCAACTGTAGATGTTGATGTCGTCTTTGGAAGATCTCCTTGCCTCCTTGGTGGATAGAATCCTTGTGGCTCCTTGGAAGATTCCTCTCTCCTAGGGTTCCTTGTCATGGGGAAACCCTTAATAGGGAAGGGGAGATCCCCTGATCCCAAATGTCTCTAAACCAATGCTCCCTGATTTTTTATAGCCTCCAAAATTACAAAAATTAATGAACTTTCCTAAAAACTCAGGGGCGTCATCAACATATTTCGACACATCATGGTCGTGGTGCGTGCTAGAACTTCATCGTCAAGGCAATCAAACGGGGCACGGTCGTGTGGTGGCTACCACGGTCTGCCCGTGTTTCATTCTGGAGATCCAATTGTTGTTCTGTTACTCATTTTGCTCCAAGGGTGATACACGACCGTAGCAGGTGCCACGACCAGACTGTGCATCATGCTAGAAATGTATGCTTCCAAGGCTTTTCGTCTCAAATGAGCTCCAACTTCACAACATATCAATATAACATATAAAGAGTAGTTTGCCGAACTAAAAGGATAAAAAGAATGTAAAAGCTAAGAAACTATGTAAAATATGCTCATGTAATGTAGTAGATGCATGCTAATTAATACTGAAAATATATGCATTAATCACTCAAATCAAATACCTCCAGACATAAACCTTTGTTTGCCCTCAAGCAAAACCTGCAATCAAAACTCATGTATGTGAATGATACATCATTGTCCCTAGCGAATTTATCTAATCCTATCTAGTAGTTTTATTAATGACCAAAGGCACACGAATCATCTCAATGTTGCTTAACTTGAAAGTTCTCTGTGCGCAGTGCAAAGTGACTTGACTCTAAAGTGTCAATTATCAATTCAAGTTATTTCGTCATCCCATGATGTTCCTAGAGTCTCCAGTGCAAGAGACACTTACCTACCATGCGTAAGGCTTGTCCCCCTAATGCTTTACATTATACACATAAGGTCTTAAAGGAACACTTGATATTGAGGGAAGCTAATAGGTATTTCCTAAGTAACTTCGGGATCTGAAAGTGATACCTATCTAGTATTTTTTCAGTAATCATTGTGTCTCAAAAGGGTACCATATCACTTCTACTCATTAGCAAAACATATTTTTCTTCGCATTTTCCAAAATAATTTTTCTTGTTTTTCTATGAAATCCTCGACTCGAGTGTTTCTCTAGTAACCAAAATACAGTGGGGTCCCCTAGGAAACCAAGGTACTAGTCCAATGTTTTGAATAGTAACTATTCTCGGATATATCAACTCTCGAAATCAAGTATAATGTGAAAAGGAGATACTAAACAAGTAGGTCAACACAGAAACTCTCTGACTCAATAGCGCTCATGTCATACTATTACAGATATAAAGATATGAGCATACTTTCTACGAAAACATAAAGTTTATCATGCAATGTCGTGCTCTAAGAAACAAACAAGTAAATGATGGACATGAACATGATAACCATGATGAAATAAAACAAAATTGATGATTAAAGAAAAACTAAACCTAAGGAAGAGGTAAAACAAACTAAACTAAACCCCCCAGAATAGACATTGTCTACAATGTATGAAAGGAATCTAACGACAAAGAAAAATTAATGAGGAGAAGGAGGGAATTAACCTTGAAAAATTGGATTTGAGAGGCTTTTGTGCTCCACGACTGTGGCAAGCACCATGGGATGGCCATGGAGCATGTTGTGTTGTGCTTCCTCTCCCCGAGCTAAAAACCACGGTCATAGCAAGTGTCATGGCCAGACCGTGGTCCATTCTTCCACTCCTGATTGATCCTAAAAATTAAATTGCAAACAAAGAAATAAAAAAATACGAAGAGTTAGATGAAAAATAAACTTGGGATGCCTCCCAATAAGTACTTATTTAAGGTCATAAGCTTGACCCCTATAAATCTCAATCGAGAGTGCATGGTTTGAGGTGGTTGTGTTTTCCTGTTCTCTCAATAGGCTCCTTAAGAAAATATCTCTTAAATCTTGTTCATGTCGAAACAAGATACTTCCTAACTCTCTTTCCATTAGTTCTTGGCCCTTCATCAAATATGCTCGATCTCATAGGCTCGTCATATCTCTTAAACCTTGCTTGTGGAGGAACAAGGTAATTGCTAGCTCCATCTCTTGGTCCTTTATCGAATCCACTCAACTTCAAAGGCTCATCAGGAAACCGCCCATGTGATCCTTCTATTGATACCTACTGTAACCAATGCACCCTACAACAAAGATCCTCCATAAAAGTTTGATCAGTAGCCTTAGATAGTTCAAATGCAATTTTACCTTCATCAATCGCCAAAAAGTGTTTAACATCAATTACGGCTTTGACGATGGCTAGGAAAATCTCTCTTGAATCCTTGAGGTTTGGAGGAAATTCATTTTGAATTAAAAAACTACATTCCTCTATCAACATCATAAATTCAAATTCCTCAAGTTTCTCTTCATGTGGTGTATGAGTGTTTTCCACATCTTCTGTTCTTGTATCACCTTCCTCGTTCACCTTAGGCTCCAATGCTTTATCACTCCTTAAAGTGATAGTGTCACAATGTTCAATAGGATTGTCTCGGGTTGACCTGGAAATCTATCCGGAGCCCTTGGAGAAGAACTAGCAACCTGCGGAGTTTGAGTTTCCAACATCTCAATATAGTAAATTAAGTTATCGAGCATACCTTTGATTTCTTTGATTGCGTCTTCATGGATTTGAAGTTGTTGCTTAAACTCTTAGTTATGTTTAGTTATAGTTGCGATGAAATTTTCTAGCAAAGTTTCCAAGTTGGATTTTGGTGCTGGTTGGAATCCTAATGATGGTCCATAATAGTCTTGCTCAACTTGGTCTTGGTTGTACATATAAGAAAATTTTTGAGGGTTCCTCCAACCAAGGTTATAAGTGTATGAATCCGGATTATTCTATAGTCATTGGTTGTAGTTATAGTTGGTATCCACTTGTTCCACACGCGAAGGTGTAAGTATTATCCGGCATTTAGCAGCTGCATGACCTATTGCACCACAAATCTCACAATAAACATTAACAAAATTGATATCATTAAATGAATCAAACCTTCGAGTTAGAGTGTCCATCTTTGTACACACAAATTTGTTCACTTAAAAAGAGAAAATCAAAAATAGCAATAAAAGGTTAAAAAAAAGGAAAGAAATAGCAGCAAAAGAAAAAAAAAAGGAAAAGGAAATAAAATAAAAAAGGAAAGAATAACAATAAAAAGGAAAATCTAATTAGCCAAATCACAAATAATACAAATATCAACTAGACTAAGTCCCAAGCAATGATGTAAAAAACTTGATGTGCATTTACCGCAAGTGCACGATTATCGTCAAGTAATAAAATATCATCCTCTGGGACCGTAGAGTTGAGTACTAGTCCACGTGCAAAGTAGGTTATCTAGGTGAGTCAAAATCAAGAGAATTTGTTGTGAAAGCAAACGAAGTAAGAAAACAAAATGAGAAAATCTATTTTAAAGGCAATTCTACGATTTTGATTCACCGCGATCTACCCAACCGCGACCCCTACTTTCGTGGTAGCTGTACTAGGGTGACCGCTTTCTCATGGAGGTTCTTATCACGATGTCCCATAATCTCCTAGACCGCTATCCCTTACTTTGTGAGGTTGAATCGGGGTAAACCCTTTACGCTCTGTAATAGTCAGTGATACCTTCGAGAGGTTTTGGACTACTTTCGTGAACAAGCCCTCAAGTTCAAAATTTATAAGTCAGAGAATTAGGTTCACCTCTCGGTCCTTCCCCTTTTTTCTATGATATGATAACGCACGCTAGCACCGTTAACATGTAATCATACTAAAACTGAATCAAAAATCATGCGATAAAAGAGGAGATTAACAAAATATTGTTAGGACCGAAGGAATTCAGATATCTCTACAATGGTATGATATTGTCCACTTTGGGCCTATGCCCTCATGGTTTTGCTATTGAGCTCTATCCAAAAGGCCTCATACCAATAGAAATGTCTTTCCCTTATAAGCCCATGATCTTTCCCATGTGTTTTCAATGTGAGACTTTGTTTGCAACCTTGCAACCCCAACAATCCCCCCCCCCCTCAAATGAAGGATCACAAGACCCCCCTCGTCCGATCCTCGACCCACCAAGACTTCATGCCTCTCGGTTGACCCGACCTACTAGGACTTCCTTGCCTAGCCGCAACTAGGACTTCTCTGCCTGATGTCTGGTCCTCTTGATTCGGACATGGGAGCCCCTACTTCTTTTGTTTGAGGTCAATATTCTACTCACATGACTCGATTAGATTATAACTCTTATGCACAGTCGACGATTAGACCTTCTGACAGTCCGGACTCTGATACCAATTGTTAGAACCGAAAAAATTTAGATATTATGATATTGTCCACTTTGGGCCTAGGCCCTCATGGTTTTGCTCTTGGGCTCTACCCAAAATGTCTCATACCAATGAAGATGTCTTTTCCTTATAAGCATATGATCTTTCTCATGTGTTTTCAATGTGGGACTTTATTTGCAAACTTGCAACCCCAACAAAAACAAGTCTCCGAAGGCCAACACGGTCCAATCGTGCCTCACATGGAGGCGAGCAACCTTCGGTCTCCCTCCAACTAGACGAATACGGTCCAGGCGTGCCTTTTAGGTACGCCCGTGCCTCTGCCCCGGAATGTTGCCGAGACCAACATGGCCCAGCTGTGCCCCAAGGGAACGGTCGTGCCTCATCCCAGAGAACTTGCCGCGACCAACACGGCCCGGCGGTGCCGCGGATCTGTTCCTTCATGGCTAACTTGCTTCCCAACTATTTTTAACAATTGAGAGTGTTATAAAAGACCTAAGAAGCCCCCTAATTGGGGAAGGAGGGTTCTTCCCTTTCTAGGGAACCCTAGAGCCTCATTTCCACAGTCGCTGTGAAGATCCGTCCTCCATTGGAGCTTGGATTTCATCCAAAGACATTGACATATATCTCGCTAAGCTTTCTCTTCTCCTGACTCTATGTTTTGAGTTGTAATTGCTTAGATTCAATATCTTTTGGTTATCTTTCATTCTATATGGAGTAGTCCTCCGAATTTTAGGATTAGGAAATAACTACGATGTAAGTGTTGATGCAAGAACTAAGTATTTATTTACCTTCTCTATTGAATGACATGTTTATTATTTGTTCTTGCTTAATTGTGTATGCTTTTAATGCTTGAGATGTGGAGAGTTGGTCACCATATAGAGGTGATAATCTAGATGAGTCGTGGAGCCCACGTGACAGAGGTAATCCTGCATAGCGGACTTCTAGCATTGTCATATTGAATATATACTAATTTGTCATAAGGGGACAATTATTATAGATCTTAAAGTGTTTGCCCTTATTCGATGTCATGAAGTATAGGAGATAGTCTAGATGTACCGTAGAGCCCACATGACAAGGGAAATCCATTTAAGCGGACATTCTAACATTATCATCTTGCAAAAAGACGTCGAGTTTGGTTAGACACACTGGTATAATCCTCCCAAATTTACATCGATAATTTAGGATAAGTCACCCTACATGCGAATAAACATAGAGGTAGAAAAGTGAACAATACTTAAAATGTCAACAAACATCGTAGTGAAACTGAAGTCTTAGAATCGTTCCCCTAATCTAATCTTTCTCTCTCAACCTCAGAATTGCTCTCACCTCTCTCGATTGCTCTAAGACCTTCTCTCAACTCTCTCTCTTAGCTTAGCTTTCTTTCTCTCTCGTTCTCATAAACTCACACAACTTTGATTGTCTAGATAATTAGATTCACAATCTTGATCAGTGCTCAATCATAATCATCATGGGATCGATATCTTTTATTAGTTGACGACAATCATACACTTACGAATTTGACACATCTTTCAATAACAAGACTCATCAAAAAGATATTACAGTTTACAAATATCAACACTCCTTATCATATGA
Organism: Hedychium gardnerianum; assembly: GCA_038050645.1. NCBI lineage: Eukaryota > Viridiplantae > Streptophyta > Magnoliopsida > Zingiberales > Zingiberaceae > Hedychium > Hedychium gardnerianum. The sequence continues at coordinate 9,910 of JBBUKS010147968.1, forward strand.
ATTTGGATATGCTTCAAGTTGTGGTTAAGAAAAAGATAGGTCCCCACGGGAGTGTCAGTTGACTAGTGGATGATAAATTTATTATAATGAGATAAATGTTAATTTTCGATGGACATATGTTTAGTTGAACATAATTTTTTTTTTTTACTATAAAAAATAAAGATAGCATCAAAAAGATTTTTACTTGTCCTTATGACCAGTATAAAGCACATAAACGGATGGAAAATATATGGATGGGACATGCTCTGTACATCATTAAGTTCTGGAGTATCTGGTAGTAAGCTCCCGTGATTTATTTCTTTTGTGTTGGTCCTGAAATAAATTGACGAGGACACTGGGGGCGAACATTTCATCTTTTGTCATCATGAAATGCCTGGGAGCAAGACTCTCCCGGCAACTCGCTTTCCAAGGCTCTCAGTTATAGCTTCCAATGAATTCCGCCTAGATAGAATGGGTGAAGAAGAGTTCTGGAAAAATTTCAAATTAAGTGCCTTTGGCTCTCAAAGCTCTCAAGAAAACCCACCACTAATTGACATCGCACAGAAGACGTTTAGCAGGCTGAAAGGTTTGCCACTTGAAGCAAGGATGCTTGGAGGTTTGTTGAACGCCGATATGGATACAAACCACTGGAGCACTATAATGAATAGTGAAATATGGCGGATACCTGAGTATCGACCATTCCCAGTTTTACAAATTAGCTATAATGATCTTCCTGAACCTCTTAAGCAGTGTTTTGCATTTTGTTCCTTATTCCCTAGAGGGTACTGGTTTACCGAAGAAAAGTTGATCAGAATTTGGAATGCTGAAGGATTCATTGTACCTCAAGCAAATAGAAGGATGGAGGATGTAGGGAAAAGCTATTTCCAAGAGTTAGTTAATAGGCCTTTCTTTCAAAGACTACCACACAAGTCCCTTCAGGAAGAACAAACAATTTTTTATGTGATGCATGACCTCATACATGATCTTGCAGAACGGATCTCCAAAAGAGAGAGTTATGGGATATTTGTAAAGGTTCCCTACTTACAAGCTCTCTATCAAACCCTGCGTCATCGATCAAAATTTGGGGAGTATGTTAAGCCAAAATGGTTTCCAGTGAACTTTTCTATCAATAAAAGGGTGAGAACCTTGATTTTGTCAATGATTAAAGAACCATCGCATGAGACAAAATTATTGGCTATAGTCACCTGTTTGACGAACTAAAATGTATCCGTGTGTTGATTTTGCATGACTATGGAATGATTGTCACTAAGTTATCTTCACAATTTGCAGTACTTCGACCTAAGCAACTGTCAAGTGCAGACTTTCCCAAAGATATCACTAATTTAATCAACTTGAGGCAACTCATTTCAGAAGATGAGATTATTTCTAAGATAAACAACATCAGAAGTGCTAAAGGATGATGGACACAGGCTCACATAATTAAGCCCTTTGACACAACTCCATGGAAGATTACGAATTCTCAATCTTGAGAATGTTGAGGATAAAATGGAAGCCAGTGCAGTTAAACTCCACAACAAAGTGCATCTTGATGAATTGGTGTTAGCTTGGACATCAAACCAGAATTCCAGCTTGGATGACACTGTGTTGCATGCCTCGGAAGAGATACTTGAAGAACTGCAACCACATTCCAAACTCAAAAATTTGACAATTAGAGGATACAGAGGTGCCAGAACTCCCAGTTGGTTACAAACAGAAACGTTGGCCAGCTTGGAAACTCTTAGATTGGAGAATTGTGGAAGATAGGGAGGATGTTTCATTTATTAAGCAAATGTTGCATCTCAGATCCCTTTACTTGAAGGGGATTCCTGCAATGAAACAAACAACTCAAGAATTATTTGGTACTCCTATGGAGAACAAGTTCTTCCAAGGGCTAAAAGAGCTGGTTTTGGAGGGCATTGACTTACTGGAGGAACTCTGAAGTCTTGGAAATCTTCCATGTCTTAGGATTCTACACAGCCAGGATGCCTGCAGTGAAAATTCTAGGCCTAGAATTCTATGGATTCACAGATCATGGACACCATTTCCCTTGCTTGGAAGAGCTCAAGTTCAGTAACATGTCAGAATGGAAAGAGCGGTCTTGGATTGAAGACAGCGAGTTGTTTCCCTGCCTTCTTGTTCTTAATATTGAAGATTGCCCCAAGCTCAGGAGGTTGCCCCCACTCCCTTCTTCACTTACAACACTAGAATTATGGCAAGGTGGACTAGTTGAACTTACAGGACTGTGGAATAAAATTAATGAAAGTAGCAGAAATATGATTGCATCTATGTCAAAGTTGTATGTATCTGAATGTCCAAATCTGAGAATGCTGGAACAATGGCTGCTATTTCATGACTTACCAAACATTGTATCCATTGAGATACATGAATGTCAGGAACTACTGTGGTTTCCAGTGAAAAGGTTTAAAGAATTCACCTCCCTAAAGAATTTGTCAATAAAGAACTGTCCCATGCTTATGAGCTCCACAGAATACAAGAGAGACGAACTTCTCCTGTCGCCGTCAATTCAAAAATTAACACCGCTAGACTGTGGAAATCTCAGCGAAGCTCTGCCGCATTGCTTGCACAATCTCCCTTCAATTTCTCATTTGGAAATAGGTCATGTTGGATTTAATCTTTCTTTTTTGGGCTCACATGCGATTTTAGACTTGCAATACCGAAATCCATTAAGTGATCTAACTTAATGTTATTGGATTTCGAATTATTGAATATAGACATCATATGTGTAGAACTCTTAGACCCAATCCATTATCATCTATGAGTTGATAAGATTGGATTCTCTATATAAGGGATTGGTCCCAGAGGAGTAGGGCATCTTGACATACTTCTTTATTTTCCATTGACAAAGAGTTTCGACGCCATAACCCTAGTTCCTCCGGAAGACTAACCTCCTTCTTCTTCTTCTTCTTCTGCAGGGAATTTCGGCACGAGAACGATGCTCTCTACAACGATGCGTTTTCCGCTGCAATCAGGTTTATCCTTGTAAATACAATTTATATTTCTTTTGCTATGTCATGTTCGTGATGACACTAGATCATAGTAGTTCTTGTATTTCCTTTATGTGAATTCTTTATATTCTTAGAATTCATGCGGTCTAGGTTCTTTACAAGTTCTTACAATGTGGTATCAGAGCTTTGCGTTTCATTATTTTTCATGACGATAAAGATAGGGTTTTTCGTCAATCTTTTATTTACATGCTAGATTAAGGTTTACTGATATTTGATTGTCGAAAACCTTGTATAAGAAAACCTAGGATAGGCTTTTTTCTATATTTTTCATATTTATGTGAAGAACACGAAGAACGGCGGAAACCGTTGCTATCTTCGTGGAAAACCGTCGTGTTTAACCTAATTTTTAGGTTAAATCGCGATAACCTAATCGATTGCCTTGGTCGACAATCGATTACCAAGCCTAAGTTTGCAAACATAATCGGTGGGAAGTGATTGACCCAATTGATTCAGTTGACACCAATCGATTGGTGAATTTCACAAATTGATTAGGATGATGGGATCGAGTAAAAGAGTGATTTTCAATCGATTACAAGGTTCGACTGCTTCTAGTAATTGATTGGTGTTAAGCACCAATCAAGTGTTGATCAAAGGGTCGAACACAAAAATGATTGGAATCGATCAGGTCAATCGATTAAGCAGCCACCAATCGATTGACAATTGTGTCAATCGATTAACCACTTTAAATTGCGACAAATCGATAGGAATCGATCACATCCTAATCGATTCGTGATATCAATTGATTAGGAATTTGATTCAATCGATTACAGCCTTGAAATCGCGATGGGATAGGCTTACTTGATCATCCTGATCGATTGAAGTGTCCAATCGATTGTCAATGTTGAAATCGACTACAGAAGGCTTTCAAATCGATCAACCAATCGATTGGACATTACCAATCGATTAGATTGGATCATCAATCGATTACCGACCCTAAAGTCGCATATAGCAGGTTTTCAAATTGGTTAGGTGATACCAATCTATTGTGGTAATCGATTGGGTGATACCAATCGATTGTCATAAGACATCAATCGATTAATAAGCCTAATTTTGAGTTATTAAGGTTGATTAAGTAATTATCTGTTCGATTAAAGATCCTAGGGTTTTATAGGGTCTATCTACACACGTGCTACTAAATTGAACTATCGTGTCAGCTCAAAAGAAGACACTTTAGGTAGGTTTAGTGCATTTTGTGTCGGTAGACGTATATCTATGCTAAAAGTAATTGGTCCAAAGAAAAATTACTTTTATGGAAGATATATGTTTAAGGGTAGCTTACAACTAAGAAACAAAATTTACTTTATTCAGATCATGCGCAAAATATGTCGGCCCAAAGGAAGGCACATTATGTGGCTGATTATAGTTGTTGTAAGTTATTGATGTGAGTTTGACAAAGCTATCTTTCGGAGATCATAACTTTTGACTCGGGACTCGGAATCAAGTTTTATCTACGATCATGCATGCATAATTCTGATATCTACATTTGTTATCAAGAAACTCGTAATCGCCAAATTTCGTGCTCAAATTCCAATGTTTAAACCCGATTCAGAACCACTAAACATTTTGATAGATTATGTTGCGTCAAGGACCAACATATAATTCATATAAAGTGTCGAATTATGCGCACAATGGGTCATCCCAAAGGAAGGTGTTGGGGAGCCCGATGCGGGTGAGTGCTAAAACATATAGCAGAAGCAAAAATAAACAGATATAATAACTATTTATTACATCACACGCACCACACGCATACAAGAATACATTCATGCAGACATAATCGCATAATAAAATTTTATGAAAATAACTTTAATCTATTTATACCTGATGAATCACATGGAGCGGGAATGACATCAACCAACGACGTTGTCAAGCCTCGCCTCTATTCGTATCCACACCAAGCAATCATCGAGATGACTTCCAAAGCCACGAGTTGTGTCTCCTTCTTCGATACTAGCCAACGATCGAAGACGACGTGATCTCAGAGAGGATCTCACTAACGGTTCGGTATCTAGCAGTGTTAACAACCCGAGGACACCAAACACGAAGGTAATCAACTCGCTTCAATGCCCAACGACATATGTAACCCGACAACACGAAGCGAGAAGAACGAGAACCCGTCAGCACTAATAACCGACAACAACCCTTGTTGTCCGGTCGGTGTGGGCTACTGTCAGCAACCAGCGGTAGGCCCGGAAGATGGCCGGCGGCGCACACACACACAGCCTACGGGGCGGTTGTTGGGTGGCAACGGACAACAGGCGGCAGGGCGGCTGTTGGGCGGCAACGGACAATAGCCTGCGGGCTGCTATTCGTTTAGAGCAGCGGTTGCCGGTGGCAGAGTTGTTAGACGGGCCAACCCATTGAGGGGTAGGTCGACTCATGGTGGGCCAACCATTTGGCGGGTCGACCCGTCATCCTGGCGGATTGGGAAATCCCCAATCCAACCCAATCCAAGGCGAGTTACAAGTTAGGCGGGCAAACTCACGGGTCCATCAATTTTTTTTTAAAAAAAATCATATCTTCAACATTTTACTTTGGAAAGGTTTCATCAATCAAATATATCCAAAAACAAGTATTTTAAATGTAAATAGACATAAACGAGTACTCATATTTGATGAAAAGTACTGCTTTTATTTTAAAATTGTAACAAAGAAAGATAATAAATTAACATAAAACTTGACTTACATGTGTTTCTCAACCCGTGGGTCAATCCAAGCCTATCGCGGGCCGACCCATGTGGGTCGCGGGCCTAAGCGGGTTGACCCGCGGCGGGCTTGGGTTGATAAAATTGTAACCCAACCCGCTTAAATTTTTTGGCGAGGTAGCCCAACCCAACGGACCCAACCCAAATTGATGGCTCTAGCCGGCGGGGTCACAACCTCATCAGGAGGAAGACGATGGTCGATAGGCCGGCGACGGTGGTTGTCGGCATCGGGGTTGGGTGGCAACGACGGCACAAAGGGGCTGCCCCTTTGTGTGGTCGACGGTGGCGGCAAGAGAGAGGAGAGGAGAGGCGAAGAGAGGCAATTAAAGACCTAATCTTTAGGTTTTAATTAAATTAATTCTTTCTCTCCCTATGGAGGGGTATTTATACACCTCTCCACAATGACTTGGAGAACAAGTCATCTCCCAAGCCTGAAACTCAATAGTAACCCGATCCACTACCATTAAGTCATGGTTTGGTTCAAGATCAAACCATGTTGGTTCAAAACCAAAACTCTTTTAATTAAAACCAAAATAATTTGGTTTATAATTAAACCAAAGAAGGTTCAATTCGTCTTCAAAAGATGTGGCTCATCCGCACTTTCGTTCCGACAAAATATCTTCCATATTTGTCCTTTGTATGACCCAACCAAATTTTGTCTCTCTTAATCTAAGAATCCAATTCTCAAACTTGTTTTAAGACTTTTGGATAAACTTGTAGTTCATGTGACCCAATAGGTTTTCAGTTATGTTGGTCATTCATAATTAACAATTAATTATGAATAAATCATGAGTGACACATAGTAGTACATCATGACTCCCATTTGACTGAAAAATCAATAGTTGATTCCAGAACCACTTCTGAACCCTTCAGTAGGTACAGTGAGTCATGTCTTGTTCCTTTCACTCGTCTTATACCAATTGGGTTCAAGACTTGGTCTATGTGTCAGTCCCTGCTAGGCTGACTACGTCACACCTAGCCCAAGTTATACTTCATCGTCTTGTGGATTTGAATTACTCAGACATGTGTCCAAGAGTATCATACTATGTACATGTATTGCTTTGGCCAAAGACTTCAAGTAACAATCTTGACAAGTGGTCATAGGGTATACGTCTCCTTATACAAGAAGCGGTAAATCCTTTGTGGGCTATTCAAACACCTTCGGACACTTTGACTTATACCCAATTATCCCTGGTTCACACCTCCAAGAAGATATTTGCTTAAGATGTCAAAGTATAAGTCTTCATGACTTGAATACCTCAAGTTGAAAGAAACTTACACTTAAGCTGTAATGAGATCTTTATTGACATATCCATATATGTATAGACTCATATGAAGTCTCATGGCAGGTCACTCAAATGAACTAGTTACATTTAACTAGCATCCACGTTTAACTATAGACATCCCAATGTCTTCAGCCAGTGAAGAGCAGCTGCTTGGTTAAACCGAGTATAACATGTGTTAGTCTCTCAGAATTGATGATGTCCGAATTCATCAATTCATTGACTAGGAAATATTTCAATACATTCATAATCACACATGTAAAGATGCTCACTAGTTATGATCCAATCACAAGTTCTCTTATGCTACTAATCATATTGCGGATATTCAGTAAGTGAGTTTAAGATCTAATCATACACATAAAGAATGTGCACTCAAATAGTGAATCATCTATTTATCCAATAAATAGTACATACCATAAGACGATTATCTTAAGACATCTCTCAAATATAATAGAAGACACATTATGTGGCCAACTAAAGCTCAAGTTATATCAGAGAGTACAGCTAATAAGTTATATTTTAATCTACAGATTAAAATGCAGTATTGTATTTGATATCTCATAAAGAGCCCAATAATATGCATTTGAATTTTTTATTTTAATACATAATCTTATGTTTTTATATATGTTCTTGGCTTTAATTAAATCGTGAGCTATATTAATTTCTCTCTTATTAATTTCAATGCAATCAATAACTGTCAATATTAATAACATCCCCATGCTAACTGGTTCAAATTTTACTAAATGAAAAGAATATATGATCGTAGTCTTAGGTTGCATGGACTTAGACTATGCATTAAGAAACGATCGTCCCGCCCCCCTGACCAGTGCTAGCACTATAGAGAAGAGGGCTGAATTTCAGCTATAAGAGCTATCAAACCACATGAATCTAAGCATCATGAGGCTTTCCATACCGACACCAATAAAAGACACAATAATGGAGGGAGAAGATGCTAGGAGTTTCATAAACCAATTGGTAGACCGATTCACCTCAAATGAAATGGTCGAGACTACCATACTTCTTACAAAGTTGGTAACCATGCGGTATAGTGGTAAAGGAGACATAAGAGAGTACATAATGGAGATGTCTAATATTGTCACAAGTCTGAAAGCACTAAAACTCGATATGTCTAAGGGTATATTAGTGCATTTTGTCTTGATGTCTCTGTCCGCATGATTCACTCCTTTTAAGATATTGTATAATATTCAAAAAAAAAAAGGACATTGAATGACCTTATTTCTCAATGCATGCAAGAGGAGAAGAGACTAAAGATTGAGACATTTGAGAGTGCTCACTTAGCATCTAGTTCTCAAAGTGTGAGCAAGAAGCGAAAGAGGATCAACAATAAAGGAAAGAGAAAGCAAATTGCAGATCTCGGGGCAATGGTCATAAGGAACACAAGAAGTAGGATAAGGAGTTCACTTATTTCTTCTGTAAGAAAAAAGGTCATATGAAGAAAGACTGTCTCAAATATGCCAACTAGCATGTAAAGAATAGTAAACTTCTCAACTTTGTTAGTTCAGAAGTCAATTTAGCTATTGTATCCAATGACACTTGGTGGATAGATATCGGAGCTACTACTCACATAAGTATTACTATGCAAGATTATCTCAGGAGCCGACTTCCGTTTGATGGTGAAAGATACATCTATACGGGGAATTAAAAAAAAACTAAACTCGAGTCCATAGGTATTTTTAGGCTTTATTTAGAAACTGATGTCTATTTAAATTTTAAAAAATACATTTATTGTACCATCTTTCAGATGGAACTTAATTTCAATTTCATGTTTTGACAAATCAAGTTATTCTTGTTCATTTGGAAATGAAATTTTTAGTATTTTTTTAATTCAATGTTGGTTGGCAATGATTCCTTGGTTGATAAACTTTATAAACTAAACACCTTAACTCATCCGGTTGACAATGTAATTATGCATAGTATAGGTACAAAACGCAACTTGACTGACAAGAGTTCTTCTATGTTGTGTCATAGGCGTTTAGGACATATATCCAAACTATGCCTAGAAAAGTTAATGTCACATGGAATTCTCGATTCCCTTGATATGTCAGACTTTGATGTCTGCATAGAGTATATTAAGGGGAAGACCACTAACAAAAGAAATAAGGGGGCTAGCCATTATAGTGACTTTTTGGAGTTAATACATACGGATATTTGTGATTCATTCCCTAAGGTATCTTGGAATGGATACACATATTTTATTAGCTTCATAGACGACTACTCCATATTCGGCTATCTATACCTTATTCATAAGAAGTCGCAATCTCTGGACATGTTCAAAATTTTCAAAGCCGAAGTTGAGAATAAACTAGGTAAGAAAATTAAGACTATCAGATCCGATCGTGGAGGTGAATATTACGATTGGTATGATGGATTAGGTGAATAACGTCCAGGACTTTTTGTAAAATACCTTGCTGAGTGTGGCATTGTGCCTCAGTATACCATGTCTGGTACTCCCAGTCAGAATGGTGTAGCTGAGCGACGCAATCATACCTTAAAAGATATGGTAAGAAGTATGATGACTTTTACTTCTTTACCGGAGTCTTTGTGAGGTGAGAGACACTCAAGACTGCAGTTTACCTACTTAACATAGTACCTAGTAAGGAAGTAACTAAAAAAATCATACGAGATGTGGATGAGTAAAAATCCTAGCATTAGGCATTTACACATTTGGGGTTGTCCAACTGATGTTAGGTCATATAAGCCTAATGAAAATAAATTGGACTCAAGGATAGTTAGCTGTAATTTTATAAGTTACTCTGAGAAGTCCAAAGGGTATAAATTTTATGATCCCTCTAATAAATCCTTCTTCAAAATGGGAAACGTCAAATTCATTGAGGACAGTGGGAGCGCTAAAGTTAGAGAAGTATCTTTTGAGGAAAGCGTTAGCGATCCTCCTATGATCACTATTAGTGCAATTAGTACAGGTATGGTTATCATACCATACATTATGGATATTGCACATCTAGTGAGAGTAGTGAACTAAGATATTCTCGTGTCATCTGTCACACCCCGGAGGTACACTTGCCCGTTGATACGGACAGTACCCCCTTATGACAATCTTAGATACAACATGATATGAATCCACAAAATAGGAATCAACACAACCACGTAGGGTAGTTAAAAATAACCAACCATAGTAAGAAATAATAAAAAAAAACAAAGTGGTTCATCCAAATATAAATCCAAACTCAACTGCATGTCGGCACAGCTTAAAACACCACGTAACATGACCAGAGTAAAGACCCAACACAACCAAAAGTCCAAATACACGTTAATTATTACAACTCAAGTTCAATAACCAAAATGTGGAAGTAAAGCAAACCGAAGAAAAAGGAGAAATCAACGCTCGATGTGAATGGAACGACACGGACAAGATCCTCTAAGCGACACAACTCAACATTTACCTGCTAACCTGGAAATAAAATGGAAGACAAGGAATAGTGAGTACAAAAGAATACTTAGCGGATATAAGAAGACAGTGCATGATCCATATAGGTGTAAAGAGATTCAATAGGATATACAGTCTCAAAGAAAAATAATACTCACCAACTGAAAGATAACACATATATGCATCTACTATACAATCACCCTACTCAACTGCACATAGTATCATGAGTAGTGTCAAATAATGATTAACATAGGTACAACATCTCATATGCTTGTACCAATGTAGGTAACAAAAATAAATCAACATATGTGGGAGCAATGTTCCACCACAAGATATAAAAATGACCAAGACACCTAGCTATCATCTATGGACTACAGGAGAACGCTCTACGACAAATGGCCTCGTGGGCAGTCCAAAATGTCAGGGTCCTTGTCTACGGGAGAATGCTCTACCACGAATGACCTCGTGGGCAGACAAGATGTAGTTATCTAGCTACGAGCTACGGGAGAACGCTCTACCACGAATGTCCCCATAGACAACCCAAGGTATATCAATCCAATGAGAACAGTGCCGCCAGTAAATCAACATCATATAAAATAAACATATCTCAATCACTGACGGCTCTCTCAACCACGAATGGGAGACACGGTCGACAGAATATACTAACAGTCACTGACAACTCTCTCAACCATGAATGGGAGACATGATCGACAGGACGTATACAGTGCAAATAAAAGAAATAAATCATCATACCAGTTAGCAATCACTCTATCACAGGAAAAGCAAGTGACCAAGACACCTAGCTATCTAGCTATGGACGCGGGAGAATGATCTATCACGAATGGCCTCGTGGGCAGTTTGAAATGTCAAGGTCCCTATCTGCGGGAGAAACGCTCTACCACGAATGACCTCATGGGCAGACCTGATGTAGCTATTTAGCTATGGGATGTGGGAGAACGTTCTACCATGAATGGCCTCATGGGCGGCCCAGGGTATAACAATCCCTATCTAGGAGAGGAAAAACTCATCCACAGACCGAATGTATACAGTCAAGTAATAAACAAAACAAACAGCATAACTACGATTCTCTCACACCCGAAGGGAGACATAATCGACAGCATGCATGCAACACCATGACGAGTATGATACAAATAATCCCATCATCGTATATGACTATCTATGCAATGTACGCAATCACATCCAACAAGACAAATCAGTTTGTAATAAATGTCAGACACGTGTTTACAACTACAAATCAAAAATGTACTATAATAACTAGCATATTACATCACCTAAAATACACGTCACATATGTGTTTACATCTACAATCATGAACATACAATAATGATAAATTATATAGCGTACACATCACCCACGTGTCCACAACTACGATCATGAATATGTAACAAATGCTAAATCATCTAAGGTACACGTCACACACGTGTCCACATCTACAAATCATGGATGTATGTAATGATTTACATGATGAATTACCCTAGTTACACGTCACACACGTGCTTACAACTACATGACATGAGAATATAGAAGACTAGCATATATACATAAATACACGTCACATGTGTGTCTAACAACTACATGAGTATACAATCTTATGCATGTCCATAACGTACACACCATATACGTGTGCACACTACAAGATATGAAACAAAAGAGACTGCATATATGTAAATTAATCAACTCAAAGTACAAGCAATCAAGTGTCAAGCATCATGTGGTATACGAACAGAATTAAGGTAAACACAGATACTACTTCAATGAAAACATATCATGCACTAAGATCAATATTTACTAAAGGGGGGTCAAGGAGGAAATACCCGCTTGTAGTGTAGGTTGTACCGAATATCTTCAAGTCTGAGCATTTGTCCTGAATTGGAGTCCTACATCATAGAACACAAATTTATAGCTAACTCTACAATAAATTAAATAACTAAATCAAATCCAAAAAATCCTAATTAGATCAACCTAATCATCCCACACTTCCTTCATATTCTGAGCTAAATTTCCTTAAGGAGTATAATGAACAAAGCTTAGGAAGTAAGGGGGTTTCGTTACCCTATAGCTCCTCCGGCGATGGCTCACGGCTGAACCAAGGTGGCCGGAATAGTAGCAAATCGTACCAACAATGACAGGAACACTGGATCTCGCCGCCAACGATGACTGGCAGTAGTGCACCGACCTGTGCTGGCCGAAATAGATGTGAGGCAAAGGTGGCCAGAGCAAGGGTGGCCGGAGCTAAAACAAGGAAACAGTGGCCGGATCTGGCCTATTTTGTGGTTGTCCGGTTGGCTGTGCCAATGCGGTCAGAGTAGAAATCCAACAATGGTCGGAACCCTAGATCTGACCTAGGACCAAATCTGGCCAAATCATAGGGAAGTGGGTAGTGAGACCGGAGCTAGAGCAAGGGTAAGGCCGGCGATACTGTTGATGGCCGGAACAAAACAGGGAAAGGACCTAACCTAGATCTGGCCGGCGACACTCTCCAAGGAAGAAAAGGGAGAGGAGAAGGAATTAGAGCTACCCCTCCCCGCTTGGAACCTGGTTATGGACTGTGGCTCACGGCTGGCCAGGCCTGGCACGACACTAACGACGGTGGGCCGGTGGATACGGCTCCCGACTGGCGATTGGATCTGGCGTAGGTGATTTGAGGGTCGACGGCGACAGCAGGAGGGGAGATCGGGAGAAGAGAGGGGTAGGCGGCAGTATTAGTGAGGGTGAAAGAATAGGGAATGGGGTATAAATAGAACTTAGGTCTATTAATATCTAACCCTAAGTTTATCTCCAATTAATCATCTCTATCCCCATAATTCTTAAATAAATCTCTAAAATTTCCAAAATTCCCCATAAATTCTATAAGGTTATTCTTCCAATAACACTTATTATTTTAGCATTATTTTAAATTTATCATATTCAACACACAGGTATTCCCTTAATTCCACAAAGGTCTTATCGCAATCATCGTCCCACTCAAATTTGGAAGCCCTCTTAACACTTTGAAGAGTAGACTCTGATATGCGGAACGAGAGATGAAACGGGACAGGACCGAGATGCGACCCATGAGTTGCTACACTTCCCTGAGGTTGCGGGGAGATGACATGTTCTGGAGAGCATAGATCTTCTCAGGATTGGCTTCAATCCCTCTTTTTGTGATGATGTACCTGAGGAACTTTCCACTCTTGACCCCGAAAAGATATTTATCCGTATTGAGTTTTAATCCGTACCTTCTCAGAGTACAACATGTTTTCTCAATGTCTGAAATTAAACTCTCCACCTGAGTAGTCTTGATTAGGATGTTGTCCACGTATACCTCAATGTTTCTCCGAATTTGATGCTCGAATACTCGATCCATCAACCTTTGATAAGTTACTCCTACATTCTTTAGGCCAAATAACATAGCAGTATAGGAAAAAGTCCCAGCAGAAGTGATGAAGTTAATCTTTTCCTAGTCCTCCGAAGCTAGGGGAATTTGGTGATAACCTTAATAAGCATCGAGCATACATATAAACTTACACGCGAAAGTGGAGTCTACCAGTTTTTCAATGTAGGGGAGGGAGTAGCAATCCTTTGGGCAGACCTTATTAAGATTCCTAAAATCGATACAAACCCTTCATTTGCCACCAAACTTGGGTACCAACACTACGTTGGCTAGCCAAGTCGGGAATTAAAATTCGTGTATGTGTCCAGCTTCCTTCATCACTTTGGGGGATACGCCCGTGACCTCCCTGGATGTTAGGCAAAGACATCGTAGTTGTGGGAGAAACGCAATTTATTCCTGTTTGTCAGGAGCTCAGCAGCTATCCAGGTGATTCCTTTCAGACGATTGGGATGGATTTGCACATCTTCTTTTTCTTTGATTGGTCGGGACATTGGTACCTCTTGAACAACTTGTACCGAAGTATCTTATAGTCGAGGTATCTTGCAGGAATCAATCTTGACTATGTTGACATAACATCTTCTAGTTGCCAACTAATTTTCCTTTGCCTCGCCTATTTGGTCTCCCACAAAAAACATAAGCTTCTGATGGAAAGTAGATATCACTACCTGAAATGCGCTTAACGCCAGTCTCCCTAGTATAACATTGTAGACGGAGATCGTGTTTACAATGAGGAAGGGTTCACGTCGCATTCTAATCGTAGGCTCTTCCCCTAGGTAGAGAGAAAGGTTGATTTGGCCCATCGACTGCACTTCATGTCTGGTAAACCTGTATAGAGAGGTGTTCATTGGGCGTAACTCTTCCTCCTCAAGTTACAGTTAGTCAAAAGCGTGTTTGAAAATGATGTTAACGGAGCTCCATGTGTCCATGAACACCCTCTTTACGGTGTAATTAGCGATCCAAGCTTCGATCACGTGTCATTATGGGGAGTCTCTACCCCGTCTAAAACTTTCCAATCTTCGCCCATGGGCCTTTCAGGCTCAAGTGGAATCTCCATCTGTTGGCCCTCTCAAAATCATGTGGATCATTCCTCGAAGATCTATTTTCCTTTTTCCCTTTTCTTTCTTCTTTTCCCGATCCTCTTTTGGCTGGGATCGAGATGAGGATGAGGATTTCCTTTATGGTGAGGGAGATCGTCGATTTGAGCTATGATTTGGAGCGACATCCCGATCTTGGTGGTGAGGTTGTTGATAGGGCTTGGAGGGCCCTCCCTGGCTCGGCCAATTTAGGGGGGCCTTTCATTGATCCACCTCTCAT